>JASAMZ010012866.1:0-21646 GCA_030248115.1 Linhomoeus sp. GSCO2_2 | reverse complement strand
GCATTTGAAGGAAGTTTTGGCTGTCAAGGAATTTAATCCCTTTGACGCCCTTCCTGTTGGATGGCAGCTCCAGTTTGTGGAATTTGAGCCCGTTGCAGATGCTCTTGGGGCAGCACCCTTGCTTGAGCAGGTGGTCGACGATGAAGAGGTGGTCGTAGCCCCGCCCGTAGTGGCTGAAGACGGTCCATCCAGCATGCTTGTCGAAGTCCACACACCACTGCATGAACTGGTTGATGGCGTCCACTCCTTGGAAGACCTTCTGGTGGTGGTCCTTGCAGTTGGGGCAGAGCTGGCCACGCTCCCAGTTGTCGGCGCACTTGGAGGTGATGGTCTGCGCCACGATGTAGAGGGGCAGGTGCGCCTTCTTCTTGCCATCCTTGTCGTAGGCCTCATTCTGGCTCGATTCGATGTCCCAGAAAATGTAGTTGTAGTCAGTGGTGCTCTGCTTCTCCACAGGTTTGATCCAGCATTGGTGGTTGGTGTCAGAGAGGTAGTATTCCCTGCACACCTCGCACCTGCTCTGGCCGCACTTGTGGTCGATGCCTTTGCGCACTTGGCGGTGGCACTGCTGGCAGGTCCACAGGCGTTGGCACACGCTGAAGACGGGCAGGCCGTTCTGGTGGGGGCGCGGCTTCTCCAGGTGGCGATCGAAGCAGAGCTGGTTGCCGAACCAGCGGTGGCACTGCTGGCAGCTTTTGACGTCCGTCCGGGCGCAGGGGCCAGCGTCGCTCAGGCACGCGCTGCAGGTGTTCTTGCAGCAGTGCTTTCCCCTCGTGCTGTAGCCCTTGTTGCAGCTGTGGCAAAAGTACGAGCTGTTGAAGAAGGCCGGCATGCTCTTGATCACGTAGGTGTGGCCATCGGCGATCAGGAGGCACACGATCTTGGCCGCTGGCTCGCTCTCGAAGACCAGGCCGCCACCCAGTCCAAACTTCCAGACCTTAATCTGGAAGTGGGGCTGGATGAAGTCGGCGATCTTCTGCAGGTGCTGGAGGGTGTGTGGGCCTTCCTCCGGTATGCCAGCGTCGCGACACAGCTTCAAAGCAGCCTGCTTCTGCGCTCGGTTCTCGCTGTCTGGCTTTTGAATCTTCTTCCACTCTTTGGCAGCCTCTTCACTGGAGTCCTTCAGCTCCCTGGCCATGGCGCAGACGACGGCCCTCGGCATGCACAGCTGGTCCCCAGGGTTGCGCACTTTGAAGAGGGTGCTCCTGCCCCCCGTCGAGTTCTTCTCCAGGTACTGCACCAGGTTGCCAGGCGATGGCAGGCCGCCGACCTCGATTTCGTCCGTGTGGATGACCGTGATGTCGCAGTCAACCAGGCGCACGGTGGCGTTGGACTGGAGGATGGCGGCGGCGCGATTGAGGACCTTGTCGGCGCTGATCTTCTCCTTGTGCGACTTGAAGATCCTGATGGGCTCCTGCAGGTCGGGGTGGGTCATGGTGAAGCCGACCATTGCGTGCCTGCTCGCGTCTTTGAAGCCCGTCTCGATGGCGCTGCTGATTGCCTGGTGCATGCAGTCCTTGGAGGCCATCTTCGACTCGTCCAGGCGCAGCTTGTACTCCTTCTGCGTCATGTGGAGCTTCTTGGCGTTCGTCTCAGCAATGAAGTCCAGCGAGAAGAAGTCTTGCGCGCCCGTCTGGCCTCCGCCCGTCTGGCTGTTGCTCTCCTGGTCCACTTGGCTGCTCTCCTGGCTGTCCTCGTAGTCCACTAGCTTGGATCGCTTGGGTGGGGGCTCAGGAGCGTCGGTTACTTGCTGATAGTCCCGTGGGGACTGTTCGCCGACGTCCTGAGAGTAGAAGGTGGGGTCGAGGAAGGTCCAGTAGTCCACATCGCCCAGGCAGTTGGCTCCGTTGGGGTCCAGTTGAAGGTAGCGTTCGAAGATGGCGTCAGCGAGACCCGGAACCTGGTGGTAGAGGCCTGAGGCGATGATGGCGTTCAGCTGGTCCACAGAAGAGCACTTTTGCAGGTCCATTTTCGCTCGAATGCCAAAACTGGTGAATTGCTGATCGAGCGGCCCTTTTATACTGCCAAAAATAGGGTTAAACTCAGCAGGGGGTCCAGAATTGAAGGGTTAATCAAAAATTAAACTTTATGGTGATTGGCCAGAGTTAAAATTCTAAATGCTGATTGGATAATAATTTATTTCGAAAAACTTCGAAAAGATCTTATCAGTTATTTTTGGCGCGAAAAGTTAATTTTGGCAAGTTGCCAACAATTTTGGCGCGCTATTTTTGACGCGAAATGTTAATTTTGGCAAGTCTGCAAAGTCATATAATTTTGGCGGAATATTTGAAAATTTGAATTTTGGCGGAATTTTGAGTTTGCGCTTCTTTGGACTTTGGTGTGCTACGCAGCGTGCGCGTGCTTGGATTTCGGTGTGCTTTGCTATTTTTTTTGAAATTTGAATTTTGATGGAATTGTGAATTTGCGCTTAATTGTACTTTAGTGTGGTTCGCAGCGGTCGCATTCTTGGATTGCGGGTGCTTTGCTATTTTTTGAAATTTGAATGCACTGTCTGGACTGTGGCTGCGGAATGTGTGTCAGACTACATTGTGGCGCAGCTGCTTTGAATGTGGTGCAGTTATTGTGGGGTGACTATTTGGAATATGGGTGGTTTATTTTGAATATGCTGTTCTGTACTGTGCTTGCCCGTTTCACCCGCGACATGTATGTTTCACCTCGTTCAGTTCAGTAGTGAGAAATCTATGTATAATTGAAATAATTTTGTGCTTTGAAAAGGTAGCCTTGAGTCACCCACCAAGCTTTGTTTTCTGTCACCTTATGAGTATAGTAGGCGGCTATTTGAAACATAGTTGATCTGGGTAATAGCATACATACATCAGCTGGCAGTTAGGTACTAATAGAGTAATTGGTACACAGCAGATGTGTAAGTGCATAGTATTAGGAGAGTAGTAGAAGTCTGTACATTAATACAAGCTGCTCAGCTACAGGATACATTTTGCAACCAATTCACTGCTCTCAAACAGCTCCATAGAGCATTGTATTGCATTGGATAGCAGCGCCACAGGGGGTCCATAGAGTGCTGCACATCAAAGAACAATGAGTTATGCTGAATCTCTTCTGAATGGGCGTCAGTACGAATGGGCATTCAAGTGTGGAGGTAAGAGTGCCACCCGTCGCCTATACATATGTGATCAAACTGTTAAGTACCCAGCAAGCTAATAAAGGTATCATACTTTAACCAGAGACCCACCAGCCAGAAGCATGCCAACTGGAAGCTTACCAGGCAGAAACCTACCAGCTGGAAAACGACGCCTATGCTTCAATGTACCGGGCCAAAAAACCAGCGCCTACCAGGCCAGAAACCCACGGGGCCAGACCGCGACCCTACCAGGTCAAGGAGGGGCCTATGCTTAAGCACACCGGGCCAAAAACCGTCGCCAATGGCTACCATCCAAACGTCCGTCAGCTATACTTCAACATACCGGGCCAAAAACCGTCGCCTACCGGGCCAGAAACCCACCGGGCCAGAACCCAGACCATGCTGGGTCAAAGGGTGGCTATGCTTAAGCACACCGGGCCAAAAACCGTCGCCTACCGGGCCAGAAACCCACCGGGCCAGAACCCAGACCATGCTGGGTCAAAGGGTGGCTATGCTTAAGCACACCGGGCCAAAAACCGTCGCCTACCGGGCCAGGGGGCCAAATCCCGCGCAGGGCAAAGAGCCCAGGGGGCCAAAAGACCCGCCTATGCTTAAGTACACCGGGCCATCCCCCCCCCCCCACTACTCCCGCCGCGCCAGACCGCCATCTTCTCCTCTTCTGCGTAGTTGGCGGTGTCGCTACCCCCGGCCCAAGCAAGGAACCGTTTCTCTCAGTCGCGCCACCATGCTTTGTCTCCAGTTGCTGCAGTTGCTGCTGGGACTGACGACGACGACGCCGGGGCTCGCATCGGCCCTCAGCCCAGTCAATATCCAGGATGGCGAATTACTTGGTTTTGAGATGAACGAGTCCGTGGACCCCTGCGTCGACTTCCACGCCTATGTCTGCCCACGGGACTTGAACTTTCACACACTGGAGAGCGCTTTCGAAGAGGTCAAGGGGCGTGTCGACCTTCATGCTCAAGTGGACGCGGACAGAATTGGAGACCCGCTCGTGGCTTACTTTCTCAAGGGAAGTGCCTGCAAATGGGCGAGACGGAATGGCAGCGTCAACTGGGAGAGGAATTGGCTGATTACTTCGCACAAAGGCTGGGCTTATTCCCTGGGGCAACTTCCGCCGAAGAGTTCGGACGCTGTCCAGAGGAGAACCTTCTCGAGACGGACATTCGAGTGGGCTTTGACTTGCAGTGGGACGCTTCTACCTATACAATGCTGCATAACGTTGACTACTTCTTCCCTGGCTCTAGAAGTCCTGGTAAAGAGGCCTTTGAGACAGTTCTCACAAGAGTTCTCCACTACGAGAGGAACAGCGAGGTCGGCACCTTGGCCACTAAGGGCTTCGAGGAAGCTCGGCAGATCCTCGTTCACTTATGGCGAGACAACAACGACGGCATTTCTCTGCTGCGGACAAATGTAAGTCAAGACACAATGCGGTGCGTGCGTGCGTGCGTGCGTGCGTGCGTGCGTGCGTGCGTGCGTGCGTGCGTGCGTGCGTGCGTGCGTGCGTGCGTGCGTGCGTGCGTGCGTGCGTGCGTGCGTGCGTGCGTGCGTGCGTGCGTGCGTGCGTGCGTGCGTGCGTGCGTGCGTGCGTGCGTGCGTGCGTGCGTGCGTGCGTGCGTGCGTGCGTGCGTGCGTGCGTGCGTGCGTGCGTGCGTGCGTGCGTGCGTGCGTGCGTGCGTGCGTGCGTGCGTGCGTGCGTGCGTGCGTGCGTGCGTGCGTGCGTGCGTGCGTGCGTGCGTGCGTGCGTGCGTGCGTGCGTGCGTGCGTGCGTGCGTGCGTGCGTGCGTGCGTGCGTGCGTGCGTGCGTGCGTGCGTGCGTGCGTGCGTGCGTGCGTGCGTGCGTGCGTGCGTGCGTGCGTGCGTGCGTGCGTGCGTGCGTGCTTGCGTGCGTGCGTGCGTGCGTGCGTGCGTGCGTGCGTGCGTGCGTGCGTGCGTGCGTGCGTGCGTGCGTGAGTCCGTGCGTGCGTGCGTGCGTGAGTGAGTGCGTCCGAGCCTGCGTGAGTGCGTGCGTGTGTTCGTGCGTGCGTTGGTGCGTGCGTGCGTGCGTGCGTGCGTGCGTGCGTGCGTGCGTGCGTGCGTGCGTGCGTGCGTGCGTGCGTGCGTGCGTGCGTGCGTGCGTGCGTGCGTGCGTGCGTGCGTGCGTGCGTGCGTGCGTGCGTGCGTGCGTGCGTGCGTGCGTGCGTGCGTGCGTGCGTGCGTGCGTGCGTGCGTGCGTGCGTGCGTGCGTGCGTGCGTGCGTGCGTGCGTGCGTGCGTGCGTGCGTGCGTGCGTGCGTGCGTGCGTGCGTGCGTGCGTGCGTGCGTGCGTGCGTGCGTGCGTGCGTGTCGAGAAAGTCGTCTGATTCAGGTACGTGTCACCTTCAATCCCAATCACGTCGCTGACCGTGAATCACTCGGCTCCTGCCAGCTTAGTGCATAGTCGAGAGAACCAACCCACACAAGCCGCCAACGAGCATTAGAGGTTAAAGAAAAGTCGATACAAGGACGAATACTGGCGCGCGTGACCTTCAGAAGACAGTCGAAATCGGATTCGTTCAGCCTCAATGGGTTGCAACAACTCTTGTTCGCGGAGTGCTCCGGTGTTCTTTTCCCAATCGACAACTTGCCTTTGCAGCTTTATAGCTCCATTGTTGAACGCGAACCGCTGAATTTGATATCGTGCGTCGTCACATGGACTATACCGGACTACGGTAGTGAGGCAGCGGTCTGATCCGTTGCGGGCGAGTGCGTCTGCCAGGCAGAGACTGCTCAGTGGAGCGTCGCTGACGTCAAGGGAAGCTGGTGGCTCTTCCGACTCTATCCAATGGGAGAAGACGAGGAGGGAACAGCCTACGGTCGGGCCAATCTGGAGTTGTCGTTGATGGAGGGGCCTCGGGGCATCGTCCATTTGCGCCTCTCAGCGGCGATTCTCGCCATGTCGGACGCAGTCTTGTCGTTGTACCACATTTTCCGTTGTACCACACCACACCTCAGCGCGGCGAGGTGTATATAAACGGATAACAATGTCTGTCTGTGTGTCCGTCCGTCCGTCCGTCCGTCCGTTCGTTGCACCGAAGCAAAATATGCGACATACATATGTGGTCAAGTAGAGTCGAGGTCACTGAGTACGGATCCGATGTCCGTTTCTGTTGCTAATTTCGCATTTTCGAGATATTTACAATTAAAATATGAAAATGTCGAAAATTCGACTTTTTCGCCTGATGAGATAGCGGCGAAATTTCTTCAGAAATGAAAAAAGAGCATGGACCGCGGATAATTTGTAACACAAAAGAAATTTTTTTCAAATGTGGAATTTGATAGAAATACAGGATTATTTGTCAAAATTTCATAAATTGACAAAAATAGAACGTCATTTATTGATGAATGTGAATGCAGAAATTGAAAGGTCGTAAGCCAGTAAGAATTTGTGACATAGTTTTCCAGTTTTGAAAAATTGCCTTTTGGAGATATTTACAATTAAAATATGAAAATGTCGAAAATCGACTTTTTCGTCTGATGAGCTAGCGGCGAAATTTCTTCAGAAATGGAAAGCGTATAGGCCGTGGACAATTTGTAACACAAAAGAAATTTTTTCAAATGTGGAATTTCATAGAAATACGCGACAATTTGCTAAAATTCTCAAAATTGACAAAAACGTCATAACGCAGAAATACGTGCACCAAACAAAATTTCTGGTAGAGAACGACTGCACCAAACAGTTGGCAAGTCGATGTGGCGTATTCCCACAGGTGTAAAACTTCAGATAAACGGCGTCGTATCATGCCGATACCATATAGCAAACGCGGCGCTATCACTGAGCTTTAGATCAGTTGTACAGACAACCGTATCGTGGTAATAGCTGCACTTGATTTGTGGTGCACGTTTTCAAGATACCTTCTCTGGATACAGCTAATTATGCGAATAAAATTCACTACACTGTTCACCAAGATTTGGCAGACACAAAGTATAGGTTGAACTTTTTACACACACAGCTTGTTCTAAATTGTTTTGTTATTGTTTTGTTCCACTTCTTAATTCTATAAATTGTTTTGTTGTTGTTATTGTTCCTCTCGAATTTCAACAAATTGTTCTTGTTATTGTTAACAATTTAGGAACAATTGTACCTAAATTGTTCCTAGGAAGATTGGGAGCCGTAGGGCAGAAGTTCGTTAAGTGGTAATTTCCATTAAATCAAACGTGAATAACGAAACATTCTCAAACTATATGATATTTACTCCATAACTGCTGTGGATCATTGCATACTTTCACCGACATTCAGAACGATCTAGGTACAATTTATGAGTTTCCAAATTGTTTTGTTCTGGAGCCATTTCAGATTGTTATTGTTATTGTTTTGCTCCTGGAAGCAGTGGAACAAATTGTTATTGTTCCTAAATCAGGGGTACAAATTGTTAGGTACAATTTGTACCAAGGAACAATCGACAAGACTGGTTGGACGGTGGCTGGATCAGACTGAGGGATCGGCCGCTGCCCTTTGAGCAAAAGAAGACACGCCTCTACCCAAGGAAACGTTGAGAACGCAACTGAGCGGCCTCTTCACAACTGCGAACTGAGGAAATGGGACTGCTTGGGCACAAGTGGGAGTGATGGCGACCTCCGCATCCGATTCTTCCTCAAATAGGATTGCTACAACTTCTCAGCGGATGTGCGTGATGATAATTTCACTCCTTGCCTTTTTGACAACAGATCAACGATCCGTTTGTGGTCAGTGGCGTCGCAACAGACTCCTTGAATGGACAGCGCTGCAGACGGTCTCCTTCGGCTGGATGATTGAGAACTTTCTGGAGCGACAGAAGCGCTGCTTCAGAGGGGTAGAGTTCTGCAGCCCCATGAGACGGTTCCGTGTGGCAGTTGTGCCTCTATCCCGCGGGGGACTGGACTTCCGAACGGTCTTGCGTTCGCTTTACCTGAAGCTTGTCAAGTGCGCCACGGGAAGATCCAGTGGTAGTCGCTCCATTCACCATCACCACGACTTTGCAATGATCGCTGAAGACGGTTGCCGCTATCCCCTGGCACTGGGAACGGCCACGTGGACAAAGTTGAAAGTCGAGGAGCGTGCTCTGGCTCTGCGGATTTCCAATGTGACGCTGCGACCGACTTGCAGGAGTCCCTGCATTTCTACGGTTCCCTGCAGTTGCAGTGTCCGTGCCAATTTCGATTCATGCATATGCCAGTATAGAGATATATAGATATGCCAGTATATATTGAGAAGTGAAGGGAGGGGGGGCGGTATTGGCATAGAGGGGGCGACTTTGGCATATGCCAGTAACGCCGGGGGGGGGGGGGGGGCGAAACTGGCATATGCCAAAACCGCCGGGGGGCGGTTTCGGCATGGGGGCGGTTCTGGCATGGGACACCGGCTCAGACTGGCCGACATGCAGCCCTTCGGTGAGAGCGCCCTGCAGGAGCTGAAGCTGAGCAGCAAGCGCCTCACCACAAGCGACTTCGACCTCTGCTCTCCCAGTGGACAGGAGCACAGAGTGAGTGATCGTGGGTAACTTATGCAGTCATGAGTGGTCATGCGCGGGAAGGGCGGGGGGGGGGGGGGGTGTGGGGGCTACCCACATGTGAAACCAACGGCGCCTATATAAGTACGGGAGGGGCGGGGTGAACAACGGTACAACAGCTACAGTAGGCGCACTCGATGCGAGTAGGTAGGTACACGAAGCGGGGGGAGGGTGACTTCGATGCGAAGCCCAGCGTCAAACTTTCTCTTCTAGGTGCACTGTTTTGTCATGGCCGAGTTCTCCCCAGTTTTCAAGGGCATGTTTGAATCCGTCTCGATGTAGTGCACTGAAGGGAGGCTAGACGTTGTTGACACGACGGACGCGGACACTTGTGTAAGCCATGTACCTTTAGGAAGGCACCTCGAACTTGACGTCAACAGAGATGTTGGACCTCTTTCGCCTGGCTGACAGGTAAAATAGTTGACCTCTGATGGCAGAACTGCCAAATGTGCTGAAACGGTGCACTTGCAGATACCAGGCGACCGCCCTGACACCTCTGCGAAGGCTGGCTGTGCGACAGACCCAGCTGCCTTGACGACAGTGTCGACGGTGCTATGCAGATGTCAGAAGTGTTTCAGCTGCGCCGGCTCCAACCAAAGGCGGCTCTCTTCCAGAGCAGAAGGCCACCAGGTGGATCTGTCTTTTACGGAGCAGTTGGAACATTGGAAGGCCACCTGAGAGAGAAGATTTGTTCCATGCTGCGTGCAACTGAATGGTGATGGTGACATACCTACAATGGAACCATGCAGTAACTCTGTTTGCGTTCTGTGTCAGGTGTTATTTGGGATAGTTGTGAGATCAAGATTGTCATAACTGGAATAATCAACGTATAGAGCGCATCGTTGGACTGTACGCACATGTATGGTCGTTGAGTGGGTGAGTCGACATCTGTTGTGCCAGTTGTCATACGGACCTGCATAATCCGCTCGCGCGACAGATTGGCCGTCTTGTCTTGCACGTGTACATCTATGCATAAAATCTTCTCCGCTAGCGCAATCACTGGCTTCTTAGTAGTTCTCGTTCCTCCTCGCGTCATGCTCCGCCACCAGTTGCTGTTGCTGCTTGGGCTGACGACGATGTCCTCGCTGACGGCTCTTGGGCCCGTAAATGTTGGGGGCGGCAAACACGATGGTCTCGAGGTGAACGAGGCGGTGGATCCCTGCGTCGACTTCCACGCCTACGCCTGTCCCAGGGGCGCCAACTTCCACACACTGGAGAGCGCCTGGGAAGACGCCAAGCGACGTTTCGACCTCCTGGTCAAGGTGGACGCGGGCAATGTTGGAGACCCGCTCGTAGCTCACTTTCTCAAGGGATACAACATGTGTCTCAGCATGAGGAATGCCGAAAATGATCGACGTCTGAAAGGAGAGCTCGAGGAATATCTGGTCACCAGACTTGGGCTGTTTCCTGACGCCGCTTCACCGGAGGAATTCGGTCGTTGTCCAGAAGAGCCCCTTCTCGAGACGGTTATTCGAGTGGGCAGCTTGGAACTTCAAGACTCGTCTGCGCTCCTCTTCACCCTACCCGACCACGGCCTATTTTACCCTTGGAAGCAAACTCCTGGAAAAGGAGCACTTGAAAATGTCGTCTCCACGATTCTTCACTACGACAAGGACGGAGAAATCAGTCATTTCGCCAAGGAAACTCTAGTTGAAGTAGAAAGAATTATCAATGAGATCTGGGACGGCAAATACAACGACACTCCTAGTCCAACACTGGACCCTCAGGTGAACATACTCGCTTTGTTCTAGTAGTAACCCGCCTCCTCTCTCCTCATTCTCCTCTCCTCCTCTCCATGCGTCTAACGGTACATCGCCTGGGTGAGGGGAGAGAGGGTTGTTGGTGCCAACGGGGGGGGGGGGGTTGTCTTCCTCTCTCTCTTTTCCCCATCCTTCAAAGACGCAATACTTTGTTGAATTGTAGTCCTGGCAGCCCGTCTGCGAGAGTTTGGTTGGCCAGACGTACCAGCGGGCACTCCGATCCCACTACGGCAGCGGTTGGTGCGTCGACAGCTTCGGCGCCACCAGGACGACACACTTTCCCGATTGGGATTCCCGCAGAGCGGTTATGGAGAAGGCGTCGAGAATCGTCGCTCAATACAGTCACTTTCTCTCCAACAGCTGCAGTTGCGACAGCGAGAGGGGGCGCCGTCTCAACCTGGGAATGAGACTTCTGATCGCCGCCAACGTTGTCGAGTTCTTTGTCATAAATTCCTCTGCTCCAGAGGCACAGAGTATGGAAGAAAACGGTCGGGAAAGCGTTGTCGCTCTTGCATTGTGCATCGGGCTGTCGAAGGCAATCGTCGCACTGCAGGCACAACACCAGTCGTGGAGTCAGCCTGCTTCTCAGTCTTCGAAACAACCCACTTCGGAATGGCCGCGCTCGACCGACTCACACTTCTAGCCACATTTGAGAACCACCACTCCATTGGGGAGCACTTGTCTCGCACTGAGCTCGTCTTCCAAGAGATCAAAGACGCCATGAGTGGGGATGCGACAGCTAGTGGCACTATGTAATTCGTCACAAAATGTTGCCCGTCCCCAAATGTAGTCGCTTTCAGGGAGGCGCATTTTGCGAAGCGAGTGGCGCCACGACGACCCCCTCTTTATAGAGAAAGCTCTTCGTCGGCTGGATGGGATCACAGTGTACGATAGCCATCCCTTGTGGCTGACTTACGATCATGAAGTGGCGCGTTACGCCGCCTCCCTTCCTCCTCTGGAGTCTCTGAAAGACGGCGGTTACTTCAAGTGGCTGGTGGAGACCAGCTCTGCCGACTTCTTCCACAGACACGTCTCTAGAGAGAAGCGTCGCCTTCTATTGAGTCCCTCAATATTACCAGAGTATGAAGAAAGGGGTCGGGGCTGGCTCCATGACCATAAGCGCCCGAATGATGAACAGTAGCGCCCGTGTGGAGTATAGCGACTCTGACATGCTCTGCAAGAGGAAAGGGTGAACTATCTATCCATCCACATGCAAAGTGAAATCGCAGGGAAGTCGACATTGCTTCTCCCAAGCAATAATTCTCTCCTCTACCGCTTACTCGCATCCAACTAGCGGTTGCTTTGCTTCTGTCCATAGGTAACAGTGTTTCGAGCACATGCTCAGATTATACTGTAGTTGCAGTAGGGTTTACACAACTGGCGGATCCAGGGCGGAGGGGCGGATATGCGTTGCCCGCCCCCCCCCCCCCCCCGATTTCCACACTGCCTCTCCCCCACCGCATACCATTTCCCCCCCCCCCCCCCCCCCCCCCCCCCCCCGATTTCCCCACACTGCCTCCACCCACCCCATACCCATTTCCATCTCCCCCCCCCCCCCCCGTGGCCGTTGATCGTAGTCCGTTGCCTCTGGCAAAGGCACTTCGCGTGTCAGTGAGGCGATTCTGCTGTTGGGTACAAACGCCGACGAAATCACTCTCTGGTGATTCTTGCTGCATGTGGTGGATGCTGGACTCTACATCTCCTAGCACACCCTCGCTCCCTCCAATCATTAGACTTTTTGTCGAAGCGCAGAAACGTAGAGCCACTGCTCAGAAAGATGAAGAGGCGGTTAGACGGGTTTTCACTGGTCTGAATTCTTAGCTGAATGCTGAGGCCATAATCATTCAGTATCCATCAACAATTCCTCCTCTTGCTGAGTAACCAATGTGCTCCCTGCGTCAGATTGCCCAGCTCCTGTCTCTTTGGCTGGTTTTCTGCTCTGCATTAGAGCAGCTTTGAGTGGAAGACGGTGCAGTTGATACGTCTCTGCCAGTTCCATAGCCGCGTCGGCACTGTCAGAGTCGAGGCTGTCACACAGCCAGCTCTCACAGAGGTCACACAGGGCTGTCACCTGATATCTGCAATGTGCTTAGCACAATAAGCATAAAGGCACCAATGAAATCATAATTGGCAGCACAGTACAGTACACATCTTCTACCTGTGTGCGAGCCGAAATTGCTCCATCATCTCAATCGGTGTCAAATCCATACTGCTTTCGAAAAGGTACATGGCGTCAACAAAAGCCGTCAGCGCCGCATCCGTTGTGTCGACGACATTCAGCTTCTGTTCTGTGGACTCCGTCATGACAGACCCAAACATGTCCTTGAAGGCTGGAGAGAACTTAGCCATGACAAAGTGGTGCGCCTGGGGGAAAACGTCACAAATATTTACCATTGCACGCACAAAATGGGCTAATACTCTTTGAGATATGTGCATCGTGAATGAGAATACTCTCCGCTCTCAAACGGCTACTGCAGGTGAAAAACTCTGCATTTTGTGGGAAAACCCTTCTGAACTCTGACGAATGAGAGTGGTTTTGCTCTTCAGTTAATCCTCCCGCCACCCCCATGGCATCGGGTATCATGGTATGTACCTTGTGCTCTTGCCCATTGGGAGAGCAGATGACGAAGTCGCTTGTTGTGCGGCGCTTATCCCTAATCATCAGGACCTGAACTGCCATTTTGCCAAAGGGCTGCATGTCGGCCAGCGTAATCCTGCATTGCAGATGCAGGCAACCGCTGGAATGCAGGGACTCCTGCACGTTGGAGTGCAGGACTGCAACCCGCAGTCTTGGCGCTTGCTCTCCAGCTTCTAGCTCAGTCCATGCGGCCGCACCAAGCTTCAGTGAAATGCGATATCCTTCTTCAGTGACCAGTCCAAAGTCATAGTGGATGGAGCGACTGCCACTGAAGTTTCCTTTGGTGACCTTGAGCAGCTTCAGAAGCAAGAAGGCGTGATCTCCTTCTGGGTTAGAGCCCGCTAGATGTACGGATAACTGCCATACGGAGCCGTCTTCAAGCAGGTAGAGGGGACTTTGGAGCGCTTCCCTGGCGCAGCTCTTCTGGCGCTTTAGATAGTTCTCAATGGTCCAATCGAGGGAGACCGTCTGCAGCGCTGTCCATCTAACGGGTGAATTGGGCCGCCACTGAACCAGAATGGGTTGCACATCAAACTCCAGTGAACTATGTACTTACCTACATAACAACAACACGCACGTCAACTGGCAAACTGTAGCACTCCCAGTTGAAATAGAACCGAATGCGGAGGTCGTCACCGTCTGCCGTCAAACAGTCCCATTCGCGCAGATCTCCCAACGCGAAGACGCCGCGGAGTTGAACTCGCAGATTATTCGCTGCGAGAGGTCCCGCAGCAGCAGACATATTCTCAGGCAGGAGCGGCGTGCCTTTGAGTCTCAGACAGCCTCCATCCGACTTGGCGAGAAGCACTGAAGAAAGCTGCAGGTGGGCGATGTCCTGTGGCGCTGCCATCAACGACGCTTCCAGCCTTGCGCGGCCGACGTCCGTCTCCTCCACTCCCGCTGGATAGAGACAGAGAAACCACCAACCACCGCCCTTGGCAACTTTGCTTCTGGTGACACAATCGCCCACGCGAGACCTGGAGGCCGCCACGTTGCCGTAGTCGGGTATGGTCCACGTCAGCGCGCACGATTGCAGTCCAAGCTGCTCGCATTGCACAGTGGAATGGCATTGGTGGCACCCTAACTGGTGGCGCTGCAGATAAAGGCCGTCGGTTGCTACAAGAGAATCGCACGCATGTCGCACCACCACAAAGTCTTACGCACAGCTGAAGAAACGCTCCGCGAACGAGAAACGATGCCACCCATTGCTCAATAGAAGGTCTTCCTAAGCAGGCAGTCCATGTCCATTCCTCTTTCAGGTCTTTCGTGAAGGTGTCTACCGCTTTGGAGCTCCTTTCTTGAGCTTGCGTAGCACGGTTATCCTGCCGGGAATAACCGATTGATTCACTCGTGACCTGCCCGAGCGACGTGAATGGACCACGTCATGTGAAGCTTGCTGCGTGCTGTGGAGGGGAGGGGGGAGGCTGACGGGCGGCCGCAGTTTCGAAAGATCCACCCGGTACGTCGAACTGCGTCAATGCGTCGTCTCTGTTGTACGCGGCTAATAAGCATCATGTCTGCGGTGGCAACCTTTGCATCACCGGACATCGGCATAGCTCACGTCGTTCAGAGAAGTCATCGGTGTGAATCAGTCGGCCATCGTATGCTTGCAGCCACATGGAGAAAGGAGTGGCTGACGAATAGCCATTGCGAAAGGAGCTGCACGTTGGAACGAACGTGTTTTGGCAGCGCAGCTAAGCAGAAGTCAAGAGGACGTCACCAGAAAAGTTAATGGCCCTGAACCTTCAGATGAAGATCGAAATAGTGAACTTTTGATTCGACTTGTTTGTAGACGATACGTATGCGACCGTTCCCCGTTTCTAGCGAAACAACTCGACCCTGGATTGCGACCAGCTGGACCTACAGTCTTGTGCGCTCACCTGGACCATCAGGGACTACGGTAGCCTGCCTGTTACCAAGTCCCCAGTTGGCGACAGTGTCAGCAGGAGCAAGAGGGCCGAGTGGGGCCTCGTCGAGGGCGGTTCCTGGACCTTCCGCCTCTTTCCAATGGGAGAGGACGCCAGCGACGGCGGACGCGTCAGCCTTCAAGTGTCGCTGGTGGATTCCCCAAGGGAGATAAACCATCTGCAACTGTGGACGGTGCTTCTGACTAAGTCGGACGGAGGATGGCTACGAATCCAGGATAAGGGTCTGCCGATCTTTGAGCAGACGATTGTTGGACCTCTTAGAAAGAAGGCTTTGGCTGGCGGTTGATCTCCGCGGCGTCTTCACAGTGGCTGAACTGCGTGAATGGGACTGTCTTGGTGCAGACGGTGGCGACCTACGAATCCGGTTCTACTTCAAATGGGTGTGTAACAATTTTGTTAGTGCGGGCGTGTGATTACAAAATTTGTAGATAGGCTGTGTTGCTAATGTTCAACATTCTGTGAGTGGTACCATTTCAAATGATACATCCTGTTCAGCGGTGTCCCAGCACACCCATTAGATGGACAGCGCTGCAGACGGTCTCCATCGATTGAACAATTGAGAAGTATCTGGAGCGTCAGAAGCGCTGCACCAACTCACCACTACACCGTCCTCTGTATCTGCTCGAAGACGGTTCCGAATGGCAGCTACGCGTCTTTCCACGGGGCGACTCGACCGCTAGCTGGCTTTATGCCTCTATTCATCTGAAGTTGGTCAAGTGTGCTAAGGGAAGCTCCAGCAGTAGCCGCTTCATTCACTACGACTTTGGACTAGTCACCGAAGAAGGATGTCGTCTTCCCCTGTCACTGGGCTCGACCGGGTGGACGAAACTAGAAGCTGGAACAATGCCGCTGCGGATTCCGAACGCTATGCTGCACACCAGCGTGCAGAAGTCCCTGCATTCGAACGGTTCTCTGCGGTTGCGGTGCACACTCACGCTGGCCGACATGGAGCCCTTTGGAAACGACGCTCAGAACGTACTGACGCTGAGGAGGATGAGTGCAACCACCAGTGACTTTGTCATCCGCTCTCCCGGTGGGCAGGAGCACAAAGTGAGCCTATGCATAAGTACGCCCACTCATGAAACCGTGCTTCTCATGAAACGGTTGCTGTTGCTGGTATGCACCTCCCCCCGATCCCACCCCCGGTGTGGTGAACACCATCTATTTGTCAGCAGTCTGTGCGACCTCAACTACCTTTTACGAGAAATTCGCTAAATGTCTACATTTCCGCCTGCGGGAGACTCTGAATGTTGTCCGTTAATACAGATCCTACACCAAAATGGTCCACGTTCTAACCGGACCGAGGGCGGGTGGGGGGGGAGGGGGGTATTTGGGGCAAACTGCTGTTTAGAGCCCTTTCCTCTTTCAGGTGCATCGCTTTATCATGGCCGAGTTCTCTCCAGTCTTCAAGGTGATGCTCGAGTCCGCTATGATGGAATGCGCTGAAGCCAAGCTGGATGTGGGCGACACGACGGATGCGGCTGTGAAGGCTCTTGTGGACGCCATGTACCTCTTTGACAACACTACGGCTTTCACACCGATGGAGTTGATGGATCTCTTTCGGCTGGCTCATAGGTTCTCACAATACTGCCTGCATTGTTGATGCTCTATTGTGACTTGCGTCCCCAACCCCTCAATGACACTTGCAGATACCAGGTGTCCGCCCTCTGTGACCTCTGCGAGGGCTGGCTGTGCGACAGACTCGACTCTGACAGCGTCGACGCCGCTGTGGAACTGTCAGAGACGTTTCAGCTGCGTCGTCTCCCACTCAAGGCTACCCTACTTTAGAGTGAAGTTGAGATGAACAATCTCAAGACCAAGCGAGGGCATTAGGCAACCAAACCGAAGTGAAGTGTTGCTATTCCAGGCTGCACACAATTGATTGACGAACTTCGTCCTGTCAGAAACGTCGATCGTCCCGAATCCCGCGTTGAGTTTCAAAGTGAAGCAATAAATACATCAAAGTCAATCGTGATCAGATCAGTCATTTGCAGCAGTTTCACCAGAGTTGCTTATGGAATTCTTTCCTGAAGTGTCTTGACGTATCAGCTTCAGTTCACGCTGCAAGTCACATAGGTAATGGCGCTTATACTCAGGCTCACATTTCCTAAAGTCAATCATGTATGCATAATCGCTGCAACTGCAAATACATCGTTTGGAGAATGTGTCCATAACAAGTGACGGATCAAGCCGGTCCGACAGTGTTTGTTTGTAGTGCAAGTGCATACATAGATGAATACCATCCGGTCGTTCAAACTCTGGCGTTCAATTGTAGCAAGAAGGGACGACTTCTATTCTGCGTTGTCTGGCTCTGAATGCGCCCCTTCTGGAGTCCGTCCGAGTCAATGGCGTATTGCTGACAGAGTTGGCGCAACAGCAACAGCAAGCAGTAGGAGGAGGATACCTGTCGCCCGTCAGCTGCATGGACCTCGTGGAGCGCTGCCCCCGCCTGCGCCTCCTCTTCATCACCTGTGTCTGCGTCTACGCCACACGCGAGCAAGCGGGCAGGTGCTCAGCTGCGCCTGCTAGCCCAAACCCACGTTAGATGGCGAGACAATCCGGAGCTGCAATACGATGCTCCGCTGCTATGCGGGAAGAATTTGTTACTGCTGGACGATGACGCCATGGCTCTGTTCCTCAACATCGAAGAGGAGTTCTTTGATTGGATGAAGCGGTGGAAGGATCTCCTCTCCCGAGCGTCTGTGTAACCGCTTTCTTGTCGCCTTTCTCCATTAACTTTGCCTTGACGACTCATACGTGTAAGCGCCACAACGCGCAAGTGTACTTTGAGAGTGGTCGAAGCTGTTTTATCGCTCACACTGCGATTTACTGTCCCAACAACCTGTTACTGCTCATCACTTGGACGCCTATGGTCATGGAGCCAATCGACAATCTTATCGACGCCCAGGAACTTCACACCGCTTCTCAAGAGGTCGTAAGCCTTCTTCTCGTAGTCCTGTCCATGGCCAAAGTTGGTGCAGAGCTCCTCCCCACTGCGCACCATTGGACTGCCTTTGGGACAGTCGAAGGCCTCGCCGTGGTGCTACCAACGTCAGTGCTTCCACCAAGTGACAGAAATTATCGACCTACCAACCTGGTGCTACCAACGTCAGTGCTTCCACCAAGTGACAGAAATTATCGACCTACCAACCTGGTGCTACCAACGTCAGTGCTTCCACCAAGTGACAGAAATTATCGACCTACCAACCTGGTGCTACCAACGTCAGTGCTTCCACCAAGTGACAGAAATTATCGACCTACCAACCTGGTGCTACCAACGTCAGTGCTTCCACCAAGTGACAGAAATTATCGACCTACCAACCTGGTGCTACCAACGTCAGTGCTTCCACCAAGTGACAGAAATTATCGACCTACCAACCTGGTGCTACCAACGTCAGTGCTTCCACCAAGTGACAGAAATTATCGACCTACCAACCTGGTGCTACCAACGTCAGTGCTTCCACCAAGTGACAGAAATTATCGACCTACCAACCTGGTGCTACCAACGTCAGTGCTTCCACCAAGTGACAGAAATTATCGACCTACCAACCTGGTGCTACCAACGTCAGTGCTTCCACCAAGTGACAGAAATTATCGACCTACCAACCTGGTGCTACCAACGTCAGTGCTTCCACCAAGTGACAGAAATTATCGACCTACCAACCTGGTGCTACCAACGTCAGTGCTTCCACCAAGTGACAGAAATTATCGACCTACCAACCTGGTGCTACCAACGTCAGTGCTTCCACCAAGTGACAGAAATTATCGACCTACCAACCTGGTGCTACCAACGTCAGTGCTTCCACCAAGTGACAGAAATTATCGACCTACCAACCTGGTGCTACCAACGTCAGTGCTTCCACCAAGTGACACAAATTATCGACCTACCAACCTGGTGCTACCAACGTCAGTGCTTCCACCAAGTGACACAAATTATCGACCTACCAACCTGGTAACCTGGTGCTACCAACGTCAGTGCTTCCACCAAGTGACACAAATTATCGACCTACCAACCTGGTGCTACCAACGTCAGTGCTTCCACCAAGTGACAGAAATTATCGACCTACCAACCTGGTGCTACCAACGTCAGTGCTTCCACCAAGTGACAGAAATTATCGACCTACCAACCTGGTGCTACCAACGTCAGTGCTTCCACCAAGTGACAGAAATTATCGACCTACCAACCTGGTGCTACCAACGTCAGTGCTTCCACCAAGTGACAGAAATTATCGACCTACCAACCTGGTGCTACCAACGTCAGTGCTTCCACCAAGTGACAGAAATTATCGACCTACCAACCTGGTGCTACCAACGTCAGTGCTTCCACCAAGTGACAGAAATTATCGACCTACCAACCTGGTGCTACCAACGTCAGTGCTTCCACCAAGTGACAGAAATTATCGACCTACCAACCTGGTGCTACCAACGTCAGTGCTTCCACCAAGTGACAGAAATTATCGACCTACCAACCTGGTGCTACCAACGTCAGTGCTTCCACCAAGTGACAGAAATTATCGACCTACCAACCTGGTGCTACCAACGTCAGTGCTTCCACCAAGTGACAGAAATTATCGACCTACCAACCTGGTGCTACCAACGTCAGTGCTTCCACCAAGTGACAGAAATTATCGACCTACCAACCTGGTGCTACCAACGTCAGTGCTTCCACCAAGTGACAGAAATTATCGACCTACCAACCTGGTGCTACCAACGTCAGTGCTTCCACCAAGTGACAGAAATTATCGACCTACCAACCTGGTGCTACCAACGTCAGTGCTTCCACCAAGTGACAGAAATTATCGACCTACCAACCTGGTGCTACCAACGTCAGTGCTTCCACCAAGTGACAGAAATTATCGACCTACCAACCTGGTGCTACCAACGTCAGTGCTTCCACCAAGTGACAGAAATTATCGACCTACCAACCTGGTGCTACCAACGTCAGTGCTTCCACCAAGTGACAGAAATTATCGACCTACCAACCTGGTGCTACCAACGTCAGTGCTTCCACCAAGTGACAGAAATTATCGACCTACCAACCTGGTGCTACCAACGTCAGTGCTTCCACCAAGTGACAGAAATTATCGACCTACCAACCTGGTGCTACCAACGTCAGTGCTTCCACCAAGTGACAGAAATTATCGACCTACCAACCTGGTGCTACCAACGTCAGTGCTTCCACCAAGTGACAGAAATTATCGACCTACCAACCTGGTGCTACCAACGTCAGTGCTTCCACCAAGTGACAGAAATTATCGACCTACCAACCTGGTGCTACCAACGTCAGTGCTTCCACCAAGTGACAGAAATTATCGACCTACCAACCTGGTGCTACCAACGTCAGTGCTTCCACCAAGTGACAGAAATTATCGACCTACCAACCTGGTGCTACCAACGTCAGTGCTTCCACCAAGTGACAGAAATTATCGACCTACCAACCTGGTGCTACCAACGTCAGTGCTTCCACCAAGTGACAGAAATTATCGACCTACCAACCTGGTGCTACCAACGTCAGTGCTTCCACCAAGTGACAGAAATTATCGACCTACCAACCTGGTGCTACCAACGTCAGTGCTTCCACCAAGTGACAGAAATTATCGACCTACCAACCTGGTGCTACCAACGTCAGTGCTTCCACCAAGTGACAGAAATTATCGACCTACCAACCTGGTGCTACCAACGTCAGTGCTTCCACCAAGTGACAGAAATTATCGACCTACCAACCTGGTGCTACCAACGTCAGTGCTTCCACCAAGTGACAGAAATTATCGACCTACCAACCTGGTGCTACCAACGTCAGTGCTTCCACCAAGTGACAGAAATTATCGACCTACCAACCTGGTGCTACCAACGTCAGTGCTTCCACCAAGTGACAGAAATTATCGACCTACCAACCTGGTGCTACCAACGTCAGTGCTTCCACCAAGTGACAGAAATTATCGACCTACCAACCTGGTGCTACCAACGTCAGTGCTTCCACCAAGTGACAGAAATTATCGACCTACCAACCTGGTGCTACCAACGTCAGTGCTTCCACCAAGTGACAGAAATTATCGACCTACCAACCTGGTGCTACCAACGTCAGTGCTTCCACCAAGTGACAGAAATTATCGACCTACCAACCTGGTGCTACCAACGTCAGTGCTTCCACCAAGTGACAGAAATTATCGACCTACCAACCTGGTGCTACCAACGTCAGTGCTTCCACCAAGTGACAGAAATTATCGACCTACCAACCTGGTGCTACCAACGTCAGTGCTTCCACCAAGTGACAGAAATTATCGACCTACCAACCTGGTGCTACCAACGTCAGTGCTTCCACCAAGTGACAGAAATTATCGACCTACCAACCTGGTGCTACCAACGTCAGTGCTTCCACCAAGTGACAGAAATTATCGACCTACCAACCTGGTGCTACCAACGTCAGTGCTTCCACCAAGTGACAGAAATTATCGACCTACCAACCTGGTGCTACCAACGTCAGTGCTTCCACCAAGTGACAGAAATTATCGACCTACCAACCTGGTGCTACCAACGTCAGTGCTTCCACCAAGTGACAGAAATTATCGACCTACCAACCTGGTGCTACCAACGTCAGTGCTTCCACCAAGTGACAGAAATTATCGACCTACCAACCTGGTGCTACCAACGTCAGTGCTTCCACCAAGTGACAGAAATTATCGACCTACCAACCTG
>JASAMZ010012865.1:0-38820 GCA_030248115.1 Linhomoeus sp. GSCO2_2 | reverse complement strand
TATAATTTACTTGGTTTAGAGTACATATTGCTCTGCTGAGTGGGCGCTTGCCCCTGTGGAGATGGGGACAAGAAGGTGGACAAACGGGGACAAATGGTTGGAAATATGAACAAATGGTTACAAATAGCAGACAAATGAATGGTTACAAACAGCGCTAAATGTGGACAAATGGGATTACAAGTGAGGACAAATGGTGGCAAATGTGTGCAAATGGTGACATGTGTTGACATGGTTACAAATGCAGACAAATGTGGACAAAGATTTTCAATTCCAGGCTATTCCAATTTTATCATCACAAACGCGTTTGTCTCATAATGCGAATACCATTATGTGTCCCATCGTCATACAATACAGGCCAACAAACAGGGGGCAGAGCAGTTGTTCAATTTTCAGAGCTAAGTTTCACCAAAAGTCACCCGTAATACCTGTCGTTGTTCCTTGGTGGCGGCGTCGTAGGAGGGCGACCGGTGGAATGCCCGCCGCTCTCTTCCAGTCCCAAAGCGGAAGCAGCGCCCACAGCGGAACCGCCGTCGGCTGAACAAACTTTAGTTTATGCGCAAAATTAGCGCCCTGGCGCTAAAATCCATTCAAATTTTGAATAAAAATCTTCACAAATTACTACAAACAACTGGCCACTTTCCATTCATCAGCGCAGCAAACGTGTTCACGAAGCGTCCACGTGGCATAGGCCTTACGCATTTATAAACTCAATTTTATAAACAAAAAATTTCTTACAGTCAGTGCCTCCCGTCGGCAGTAGAGGGGTTCGCTCCCCTCCGCGATCCATATTCGTTCCTTTTCCAGTGGTGTTTTGACCTTATTTGCCAACTGAAGTGCCGTAATTAGCTACAGAGTGGCAAAATGGCAAAAAATCACACGTGAAAAAACAATTTGGCTAATTTAATGCCAGATTTCGCAAAAATTTGACACATCGCAACGACGCAGCTCTATTCTAAACTTTATTCTCGACTGCGACACTACACGTACACGAATGCCTAAAATACAATGGAGCAAATAGAAACTGAAACAGAGCACAGAACGACTGTAACTAACACGCAACTCACAGAGTATAATCGAGCGCTTTGAAATCGTCGCTGCATGGGTTAGTAACTTGGTAGGAACTTATCATCAAACGTGTGCAAAACTACAGGGTGCAACACATTAAAACAACACAGAATCGAAAAGACTGGCGACAACGGTATGAAAAGCGAAAATAAAGCTGTAGAATTCGCTGCTGCAGTGTCAAATTAATCTTAGCCTATAGCAGAGAAATTAGCACGAAAATCGCGTGTGGTGATTTTTGGAAGGTGCCAACGCGGAAGGCGGTAGAGCTTGCGACAAAACATGAAATGTCGCGCGTAAAATTGACATCACCAACATGGCCTAAGTTATTTTAGCGTCGTAAACGTTGCGTGGGCATCTTTTCATCACAGCTCAATCCTGCTTCCTGGGTTCAGCTTTGGATAGCGTCTTAGCCTTTCGCGGCGAGCCTTCTGTAAGAGATCTTACATCTTGACGACACAAAATTCAAATTCTTTTACCACAAAACCGTAAGGGATTTAAAGAAAACATAAAATTAAAGGGGAGGGAAAGGAGGGAGGGGAGGGAGGGGAGGGGAGGGGGGAGGGGAGGGGGAGGGAGGGAGGGGGTTATGGGGGAAGGAATGGGTACAATCAGAACCACAAAACAAATATTCCACCGCACCTTCGAATGGCTGCCGCTTCTGCTGCCGCCACTGTCCCAACCCTGGGCCGGCCCAGCCATCTGGTAGTGCTGTTTGCGCAACTCGCCCAATTTGCGCCGCTCCATCACCAACTCTTGTTCGAGCTCAAGCACGCGCACCTGAGAGGCAGAGTTACAGTAAGTGTCGCTACGGTACACTGCGCGAATATGGCACAGCTCGGTTTCCCCGCTTACCCTCCTGCATTAGAGACGTGCGAGCAATCACCCCTGTGGTCTACGGTTCAGGCGCCGGACTTGCGTGCACGTACAGGGAAGGAGACGGGGGTTCGAAATCCCTGAGGGGTTCAAAAAACTTTTGCTTCCCTTTCTTTCTTCCCCCTCTTGCGCGACGCGCCCCTCTAGCTCTCCCTCCCGCTCAGCAGCACATAGGGCGTAGTTCGCAACAGTAAGAGAGCTACAAGAGTGTTACACTAAGAGCGACCGCAAGAGTTACAGTACGAATTTTCGTCAGAAATACAGTCACAGATACCGTAAGAGTAACAGTAATCATGGGAGCAGGGCGCGACCGCAATTTGAGTAAAATTTGCGCCAAAATTGTGGGCTTTGATAGGCTCGTTGCGCTGACATTCGTTTCAAACTGCTCGATTGTACGCAAAGAGTGCGTCCCACCTGACTGTCCATCTCCAGCTTCTTAGCCTGGTGCAGAGACAGGTGGCTGAAGTCCAAAGTGTCACTAAAACAAAAGTTGTTTAATAATTTCGAAAAAATCTTGTCGAGAGCGTCATTGTCCACATAGCAGAGCATCAGTGACGCAACAATTGGATACATCCAACGTAGAAACCATAAAATCACCACTTCTCAGTCACAATTCACTCAGTAATGCAAAATCTCACGTGCACTTCTCCCTCCTAGTCCCACCTGTCACTCAGGGTCTCCTTTCCACTCTTCACAGTGCCGACCACTGAAGCAGTGGCAGTGGACACTCCTTTAGACGCTGTAGACAGTGCCGCCAATCGTTGCGACTCTCTGTCTGCCTTCACTCGACTGGCGACCACCAATTGGGCCGTGCTGGCGGCTATCTCTTGAGAAGCGACCATCAATTCTTCTAGTTTGCCCGTGCCGCTTATGGCGCGATCGGTCGTGTCGCTGTAATCATTGAACACAGAGTGGATGGGAGAATAAGTAATGATTTGGAAAACGCCGCTCTCGAGCTTTCTAAACGTATATCGGGCCCAAAATTGATTACGACATGGTTTTGAGTGTTTTAAGACGTACTGCACACATTCCAGCCCATTTGACGACGAAACACGCGTAGAACTTATGCGATGTCATGTCAGAAATCGGGTGCAACGCCTGGTCACACTACTGGACACCGTGCAGGAGTCCAGCAGAATTGGCGCCCCCATTGGGATGCTAATTCTGCAGGGGCTTCTGCACGACGTCCTCCAGCTAATAGGCGTTCCACACGACGTCCAACATGACGTCGCGTACAACAATGGCATCTGCAGAATTCTTTCAAAATTCTGTGAGCGACCCACAACGGCCGCCCGTCACCTCTTACTGACTGGTGGCCTCAAGTTAGTCGCTCTTCTTCACTCTACCCTGTACTTTTACAGCGCCGCCAATCGCTTGTGCAAGATACGGCGTTGCAATGGACCAGGGAGGAAAAATTCACAATTTTATGCAAATTTTACACAAAACATTTTTTCAAAATTTCACCGCAATTTCCACGTTTTACGCAGATTAACAAAATTTCACGCAATTTTACATAAGCAAACACAATCTTACACGATTTCAAACAATATACAGATTTAGTTTAAGTCAAACTTACACAAAATATACACAAAATTACACTTACACAAGCACTTTCGCTCCCAATCCCACAGCCTTAGCAGCAGACAGTAATCCCTCGGTCCACTGATGGTTGCGCTTGTAGAATTCGTAGACCGAACCCGTGCCACGCCCATTGGCTACGATCTCCTCTTGGAGGTCGCGCGCCTTTTGGACCAGCAGGAAGATGGCCTGAGGGCATATTTTAGAGGTATTTTGGGGTGATTTTAGCATTGATAAATTATGAGACAAACGAACTTGTGAGCTTGAGTAGCCGGACAAATTATCACACAATGCGTGTTGGCTCAATGCTCGGTCAACGTATTGGTTGACAAAGAGCATTTGTCCGTTGTTTGACGACAAATGGAGCGGACAAAGGCATTTGTCCATCACTGCGACGGGACAAACGCATTTGCCCCGTCCGCAAAGGGACAAATGTGTCGACTTAACTATCTCTCGCAACTGACAATGAGTTACCGCTGCTACATCCAATCTGGCCTAGCTCTACGCGCGTCACCAGAGTCCACCGCCTTTACCGACACCATCCACACTTATCTAAAATACGCACCTGCATGAGAGCGTTGCAGGCGTCCAGAATCCTCTCGTTGACTTCCAGACGAATGCCCGTGTCCGTGGCACGGGATTTGGATAGAATTTCCTGCGGAAATGAGGATACGGTAATTTGACAAGACGAGTGGAAGGATACTGTACCCGTTATAGAGGATAAAACTACCGGGTGAGCCATACTGTATAAAGGTCAAGATTCTAGTGAGCCTTTTAGTGACAAAGCGCGTAATTTTGCGCCTGAAACTAAAATCATTGGCTGATTCATGCAAAAGTCATAATTGTACTAGAGTATATCAGCCAAAATTTGGTTCTTCCAACGGCCTTTCCAAGTGGTACTAGAATGGGGGTACCGTTTGTTCGAAAACGTTTGCTAGCGACTAGAACTCCGGTCTTCACATGTGGAACAAGACTTCACTTTTAGACTGTGAAAACAACATACACTCCCAAGGACTAACTCCACTCTCCTCTCTCCCCACACGCACCCCAATCTTATTCGCAGCCTCTTTGATAGCGGCGTCCATTTGCCGCATCTCTTTATCAATCATAGCGCCCAATTCATCCGCTGCCACATCTCCCATCCTTCCCAACAAATCCCGGAATTTAGATTGGAATTCCAACAAAATTGATTTCGTGTCAGAGCATTCGGTGGAAGCTTCAGAGTCAGTTGAGAGCTTGTTGAAGAGGGCGATGGAGGTGTCGCCCAGGCGCTTGCAGAGGGAGATCAGCTCTGAATTGGACAGATAAATGGAATGTTTGCGACGAAATACAGCCTTCCAATAAAGCGCCGATTCCCAATTGTCAAATGTGCCTCTAGAGAGGGTGGAGGCTTGTTTTTTAATTCAACACTTTTACCAGATATCGCTCGTTTTGCCGCATTTGTGCACATCTGCATCGCATAAATGCCGAGTATTGTTGACTTTAATCAAAATCCCGTACAATCATGCGTTGCTACTCGACTTATCAATTCCGACAGACCACGTAGTGCGACTGCATCTCAAGGTGCGCCAATATTGGAGAGAATATGACACAAAATAGTAGACAGTATCAGTAGCGGATCCAGGGGGGGGGGGGGCGGTTGTGCGTCCGCCCCCCCCCCCCCATTCGGCCAAACCGCCCCCCCCATTCCCCCTCTCGAGAAAAAAAAAATTGCGCGACAGCACCTTCCAGAGCAAAAAATTTTCGCCTGCGGCGCTATTTTATAGCACTTTTGTACCAAAATAGGCCAAAATCGGCCAGAATTTTCTCCTGCGGCGCTATTTTATAACACCTTTGTACCAAAATAGGCCAAAATCGGCCAAGATTTTTGCCTGCGGCGCTATTTTAAAGCATTTTTTGTACCAACATAGGCCAAAATCGGCAAAAATTTTCGCCTGCTGCGGCGCTATTTTAAAGCATTTTTGTACCAAAATAGGCCAGAATCGGCAAAAATTTTCGCCTACGACGCAAATTTTTTTTTGTGCTTTTATAGCATCTTGGTCCCCCCCCTGTGGCCTCAAAAATTCCGCCCCCCCCATTCCAAAATCCTGGATCCGCGACTGGACAGTATACTTTCTCCACTACAAGCCATAAGTCACACACGCTCTTACCGTCCACTCTATTCGTGGGAGCTGCATTCGCAGTAGCCTTCCCATCCAACAGAATACCACACAGCAACACTCCGAACGAAACAGCGCCTGAGGGCACGTCCAAGGCTTGTGAAGACTTCTGTGGTGTGAGAGCATTGTTGAACTTCTCAAAAGCTTCAACCGCTGGGCCGGTCCGAGTCAGCAGAAACTCTGGAAGGGTTTGTTGGGAGTATAAGTGGAGGTTATGATGAATGATTGAGCGATAACACCTAGGATACGTTTTGAGATGCGTAAGGTAGGCCCAGTAACAAACATGGGGGGGGGGGGGTGGCGGTGGTAGCGAGGGGGGGAGGGAAGGAAGGAGGGAGGGAGGGAGGCGAGGGAGGGAGAGACATAGAAGGAGGGGGGGGGGGGGGGAGGGAGGGGGGGGGGGGGAGGGAAGGAGTGGAGGGGGGGCGATGGGATGAGCAATCACAATTATCGTTCGCACTTCAATTCTTCATTCTCCAACCAATCACCCACCAGGGGTGCTTGTGACCGCCAAATGAGCAGGATTATCGAATTGTTCCAACGTGTCTTCCACGGCGGCCGCCAGCTCTTTGAAAATAGCTTTAGAGCTACTACGTATCTCGGATCTAAGCCTTTCGGATTCATTAGACGCCCGAGTCAATTCAGTAGCTTTGTCTTTCAGTTCCGATTCCAGACCAGAGCAGGTTTTCTCGAATTCCACACGCTGCTGGTTCAGGTCCTATAAAGATTGGAATTTGTACAGGGTGGAATTGGAATTTGGATAGTGTGGAATGAGAAGTTTGACAGCAAAGTTAGAGAGTTTGACAGAGTGTAGTGAGCCTAAGTTTGGACAGGACATAGTACAGGGTGTTTCTGACAAGCTGTTGAAATTCCGAACGATTTGACGAAATGCAGAGAGAGAATGGCATCGCTTGACGCCAATGGAGCACAAGATTTCGCTCACGACGTTGCTGCTTTCAAACTTTCTTTGCTTGTCATAAACATCCTGTAGTATTCCCTACCCAATTATTGCCCTGATGTACCGTACCAAGTGTGGAACTCAACAATGGCGACCGAGTACAATTTTGGGTGGGTGCGGTTCAAGTGAATAACGCCCACCCACCGCCGTTAGCTCTTCTCTAGCAGCCCGAAGTCTCGCCAACTCCTCAGAAGCCGCCTCTTTATCCTGAGCCGATTTCCGCGCAGTTTCCTCCACCAGTGAGCGCTCCACCCGGAGACCCTCCAACTCGGCGCCCGTCCTACCCGCCTGCTCCTTCAAATCTAGCACCTGTGTGAACACACAGAGCGTTTAGCGCAAGTTTTGGTACCAGTGTAGTCGTCGTCGTCGTCGTCGTCGTCGTCGTTGTTGTTGTAGCCTTCCGAAGAAGGAGGAGGAAGAAGGAGTCGTCGTCGGCGTCGTCGTCGTCGTTGTCGTCCTGTTCATCATCACAACCTCCTTCCTGGAATCATCCATCTCCTTCTGCAGGGTTCCCTGCTTGCGCAACGCTTCAATGTGCTCCTGCCGCAGCTTGGCGTATACATCTTTCATTTTGGCGAACTTCTCTTCTACGGACTGGACTTTCTCTGAGATAGCAATTGGAGAACGTCGGTACAGGCTACGCTTATGCTTAGACTTGGTGTACACTGTACTTTCGGACTCCTCCAGTTGCGCGGCGGTCCTCTGGTTCTTCTCATTTTGGAATTGCTCGGCCTGCTCGCGGTAGCGATCGTTGTCCTGAATTGAATCGGTAGAATAGAACAAATTCCGCCTTTACCGACGCGCGTCTAAGGCTACTTACTGAGCGAGAGTACAAATCCATCGCTTGCTGTGGTAGCGTCAGGTTATTTCCTTCCCTCCTACACAGTGCAACTCCACAGATCCACTTACTTCTGATAAAACCGACTGCTAAAAGCTAGATACGAACTTTTTGAAAAGTTCGGTACAAACCTCTGAAAGTTGGTCGATCAGTCGATTGGCCGAGGTCAAATTGTGTTCCAACTCTGACACTCTTTGCGTGCACTGGTTGAGCCGGTCGTGATGCTGAACAAAAATTAACCAAATTACACAAAATTTGTCGTTTTGCGCGACAAATTACACCAAAATTCCACCTCTTCCTGCATTCTCTTCACATAGTCGCGCGCCTGGTTCAACTCTCCATTCAGAGCGTCTATCGTTCGGTCCCTGAAACCACACCAATTCAAATTGTAATCCTATCCAGGATTTGGGAGGGGGGGGGGGGGGTTGGCTTGGGCTTTTGACGCCACAGGGGGACCAAAATGCTACAAAAGTTTTTAGCGACAATTTTCTGGCAATATTCAAACTAGAAGCTGTAAAACTGCATAAAAGTAGCGCAGTATGCGAAAATACTAGTCGATTTTGACCCTTGTTACAAAAAATGCTTCAAAATAGTGTCGCATGCTAAAATTGTTCTTGGAAGGGATAGGGTGGAACCGTTTGGCCGAATTTGGGGGGGGGGGGGGATCGGACGCACAATTGAATCGAATTCTCACTTTTCCTGAACTAATTGCCCATTCTGTTGCGGTGACATCTTAGGAGGGGGCACGGGCTCGTCCAATACGTCGACCAATAATGAGCCCTCTGCTACTGAATTGGCCCCACCGGACAAAGAGCGCTGATCCGGAGGGGTGTCAGGGCCTGTTGTGGTTAATGCAAAACTTCTTTTTCAAATCCAAATTTGAAAATAATTTCTTTCTACGAGAAAGGAACGGGCGAATGTGAGCATAATATACGGTTAGCTACGCTTAGGTTTGTCCCATGGACAATTCTGTAATCTGTTTTGTTCAATGGACAAATGTTTGTCCAAGATTGGACAAGGATTTGTCCGACGAAACTCAAAAACAAGGTTGACAATTTTCAACGTTATTGGGCATGGCAAAAGCATTCGTCCCACCGTGAGTCCATTGGACAAAGGACAAATACGTTTGTCTTGTCCAAAATTGGTAAATCAAGCTCGAGAACGTCTGCCAGTCGTGGAGACAAAGATTTGTAATCTAAACAGCAAACTGGACAAAAATCAGTTTCCAACCTTCAGACATCTCGTCGTGAACCACCACGCGAAAGGGTTGGTACGCTGCGAAGTCGGAAGCCTCCAGAAAGTTGGGAGGGCGCTGAAATTCCAGATATTAATAGACTCAGCGCAAAATTAGCGAATACCAATACAAAATTGCTCTTACATCAGGCAACGGCGGAATTGTAACCAGGTACTTGAAGTATTGCAGGTTGCGCGAGTTGTTGTAGAATCGTTTCAGTCTGCAATAAGAATTATGGCTAGCGTAAGTTGTCAAAATTCTCAAAATCTTCATTGCTCACTCGACGAATTCTTTGATGAATCGCTCCCTAAGGTCGGCTAGCACGTCGGGAGGCAAATCTGAAGGGAATACATCATTCGTCATTCGTCACAATTTTGGATGTTCTCTACAAGTTTCAAAGTTTCCTATGTCCCCTGCAGTAGTAGTCCAAACTTAACAAATCCTACTCCAACTGGTAACTAAGTAGCCAGTTGGAATGGGATCGCATAATAGTTCCAACCCCTCTAAACGGTCATTAGAGGGGTGTGGGGGACGAGGGGCGCTTATTGGGAGGTAAATCCTCTAGTAAGACACCACGGGCTTATTTTCCAACTTCTCTCCGGGAGGGGGCAGGGTTTTTTGCGCATAATCAGGTGCATATGCACCTAGAAATATGACCGCGCACCTAAAAATTTCGGCTAGGTGCACCGCCGTGCACCTAAAATTCGAGGTAGGATTTCAACTTAATACACCATTCAGCAAAAAAATTTTAACACACTTTCCTTCATTTTGAGCTCAGAAACCAAAAATTTTTGCCTGCGGCGCTAAATTTAGCAATCTTTTCTATATTTTGGTCTCAGAAATAAACAATTTTCGCCTGCGGCGCTGTTTGACGACGGAAAATATCACTTCTCGATACATAATTTGTACAAACAAAATTACACTTTTTGCTAACCAAAATTAGAAGTTTTTTGCACGATTTTTTGGCTTTGCACCTAATTTTTTCGTGGTGCATCTAAAAATTTGAGTTAGGTGCACGCTATGCACCTAGGGTTTCGGCGGAAAAAACCCTGGGGGGAGGTACTATTGTGGGGGGGGGGGGGTACTATTGCAGGGGGTACTATTGTAAGGGGGGAGGGGAGGGGTGTGCTAATTACAACATCTTTACTGCATCCTCCCACTCACGCGAGTGTAGCCTGAACATCATCTTGACCATCATGTCGTAGAGGCAGCTGCTGTCCAGAATGCACAAGATGAGTGGGGCTAATCTACACTGGCCCGCTTTGGTTAGTGAACTGGACCGGCTCTGGTCAAGGGAGTTGAACACTGAATACGAGAGGGAGAAAAGTGGAATTCCTGTGAGCGAGGGACGCACACCTGTAACATGCCCCCTCGGGGAGGGAAGGGATGGGGTAGGGGATGGGGGGGAGGGGCGTTTTCAAAAACCTAAGAGGGGGGGGGGGGGCAAATGACCGGAAAATTTGTCAAAAAAGTAAGGAAACTTTGCAAAAATGGGCTAAAAAGTACCATAAATCGTTTAATTTTGGTCAAAAACAGGCTAAATATAGCGCCACAGGGGAAAATTTGGTCACATATAAGCGCGGCAGGCGAAAATTTCTGGAATTTTTGGGAGTGGTCTTTCAGGGGAGGGGGGGGGGGGGTAGAGGGAGGGAGATCACCGACCAGGGGGGTTCTCCCCCCCCCCCCAGCGCTACAGGTATGGAGGGAGGGGGAGGGGAATGAGGGACTGTGTGAGAGAGAGCTTGGTTGGAAGCAGAGGACGGGAACAGAGATGTGGGGCGCGCCAACTTCACGATAAATTCTCATTCCCAAACGTCATGATCCACAGTGTCCCCCACCCTCTCTCTGCAGCAGCAGCAGCTCTTCGCAGTAGTCGAGCATCTCAATGACCAACTCGAACCAAGCATTGACGTCTTCCTCCCCAAGAGCGTCCAGTTGCTCATCAGACACTTGCATGTTGCCGGGTACGGTGGAATTCTAAACGAAAAGACTTGAATTTTGACAGGAATTCTTGACAAATTGAAGGAAATATAAGCCACCTTTTGATGGAATTCTAGCTTGGAGACGAGCACGCGACAGTACTGGTAGATGAGCCGGCCGTAGCCCTGCCTTAGGTGGGTCTGAAAATAAAAAATTCCTCAGATTTTGCTTAAAAATTACACAAAATGCTTCCAAAAACCCACATAGAACTTGCCGACTTCCACGATCTTCGTCCGGTACTTGAGCGAGTCGATCAGCACCTGAATTTGCATTTTCACAATTTTCGAAGTTTCGCGGCAGCTACCGACGCCGAATCGACTTCGCACATTGGCGTGTCCATCGCGCATCAGCTTGTGAAAGACGTGGCAGAATTTCCAGGCGGAAATTTGATTCGTTTCCAGCGAAATCCTGTGAATGTTGCTCCAGAATGAGCCCGCCGACTTCTCGCGATGACTGCCCAAGATTAGGGCTATAAAATACAAGATTAGCGCAAAAATACAGGGTGTCAAAAATGCGTAAAATGCGCAAATTCAGCAAAATCCCGACTTCTGATGTGCTTCTGCTTGACGGCGTCTTCCACGGTGCTCAGCGCCTTCTTCACCGCCGCAGTCTAATGTGGAGCAAAGTTTTGTTAACAAATTCAACAACAAATGACGATGAACAGGACAAAGAATGGCCCACTTGAGCCTTGTCGAAGGCCTCTCTGTCCATGCCGTAATTCGCCACGAAACGACGACTCATACTCCGATTGTCACACTCCGATTTATTTACAGTTTACACGCAAAAAGTACTCAATTTACGCAGGTACAAAGTCCACTTTGGTGCCCCCGCGGGCAGTGTCACACTTTCGTCTTCAGGAAACTCCCTCGTCTGGTGATAACCTACGAAGTTTAGTCATCAGTTTTCTTTTTCCAAACTCAGCAATCGCCTTCTGTATCCGAGTACAGTGTTTGTTTGCACGATCTACAGTGTTAGGCGTAGAGCGGTAGCAATTCGGTTACAGCATGCCACCAAATAAGAGAAAGAAACGAGAAGCGACATTTGCTGCACCCTGGAACATATTACTGTTGTGATTCAAATCAAACACAGCCTATGAACGGAAACCTTTGGCAATTGCAGGAACAGAGAACGCTGCAAACAAGTTTTAGCGGTCAAAAAGCCTAAACAAAGGCTGTTGTTTCATCTTTGGCGGAGCTTGCTGCGCAGCGCTGGATAACTAACTTTCACCCTGATTCAGGGTTGTTTAGTCGGAGGCTTGAGCGGATAGCTGGGCAATTGGGCGGGCACCGCTCTAATGGGCGCCGGCGACAAGACAATTGGGCGGCGCCCAGTTGTATTGTCGCCGGCGGTGGCGGGCGCTAGGTTGCAAACAACGAACATCTCCACTCTTTCTTTCTGGCATTGTAGGTACGTATACTGAACCTACCTGAGCCAGCCTACGCATACCTACTCCTAAGCTTGAACTTAAGCCTAAGCATAGACTTCCATCTGGACGGCCTGACCTTTGGCTATGTCTACGCGAGGAAGCCAACGTGGAGGCTATGGCAAGAGTCGTCAGAATTGCAACTCTCAATTAAGTGTGAGTGTAAGAGAAGCTTAAGTGTTCATCATGTAAAGGTACTCCATGTACACAACACAACAACGGCTGCACTTCGCTACATGCAGCTAAAACGTTTGAAATTAGACAGGCGGTGCCCAGTTGTCTCCGGCGCCCAGTTGTCTGTCCCTGGCGCCTAGTCAGCGGCGCCCATTTGTCCCGTCCTGAAACCATCCTTGATTGAACAGGTTCCGCAACTGTTGTTTTATCGTCAGACGACTATAAGACTGACTACTGTACCTGGCAACCTATTCTGCGCATAACATCACATTGGTCCAACTTACGCCACCAATTCCGTTACTGTGCGTTCAAAAATTACGCTGTCTGGAGTGAGCTCAGCCGCAAGGACTCTCATCTCAACTTTGGCACCTTTCGCGCGCGTAAATCGACGTCATTCTGTCTTGACAGAGACAGGAGTAGGAGGAGTCATTCTACGCGACCCTATATTTAGCTACTATGGCGACCAAAAAGAACAGTTTCGGCGAGACGACGGCCGCTGTAGTGCTAGTGAAACAGGCGATCGAATTAGAGGCTCAGAATCGAAAGTTGGACGCGCTCTCTTGTTATCGGGAGGGCATAGCGCTTCTGATGGAAGTGCTGAAAAGTGTGACGATTTTATAACGTTTTGATAACGGCTCAATCACAATTTTGAAGCGGTTTCTCATTGTCAGAGATCCCAGACAGTGAGAAAGAGGAGAAGTCGCTGATGCGCCAGCGATTGGACGAGTACATGAAGCGGGCCGAGTTCCTGAAGTCTGCCATTGACAAGGAGAAGGAAGGTTGGGTTGAGACCAGGCAAGTCGTCCGGGGGACGCAGTATACTCCACAAATTTGAACTCCTACGCATGGTGACTCCTCTCCTATTGTGGCCTCCTGACACTCCCAATCGCAAAAGTAATGCCGAATTCGTGATCTACACCACAGAATACCCCAGAATCGACATACAGCACCCCTAACTTCCTATGGACTCGTAAAACCAATCTGCACTTGGGGTACGGTAGCATGCAAATTCGTCATAGGTACGCTTAAACATTATCTAAACGCTAAACGAATGCCAAATTCGTAATCAGCGCCCCCGAAAACCCCGAAATCGAGTATAATATCGCGAAAGTCGACCCGACACCCAATATTCAAATGGACGCGGCCGGGTTACTGTAGCTCTGCAAATTTGCCAAAACACTTTTCGGGACCAGATTTCAACGTAGAATCGTTTGAAGCCACTTTTGAACCGATTCGGCAACGCATTCGAGCGCTACAGACGCTGAAACGCGAAAAGCGCAATTTTTGACCCCGGAGTCAAAAAAGTTCCACCAAGATAACTTTTTTGTGTCTCAACCGATTTTCTCCGTTCATGGCTCATTCGATAGAGGACATCTGGGAAGGAGCACCAAAAGCGGTCTCGCGGTTCTAGCTGCTACCTATCGCGCACAGCAAACCGTCAAAGTTGGAAATAAGCGAAAAATCGCGAATTTTTCAAATTTGGCGCCAAAATGGGTCCCGCAGCGATCCAATTCTTTTTTTCCGTGTTCGGCACTATCGAGTACTACAACATATCAAAAGATAGTATATACCATTATATGCAACTTTTTCGAGTTCTACCTTGCCTAATGCATTTTTCAGTACTTTGAAAATTTAAATTTTTGAATTTCCCGCCAACGGGGTCCCGCAGCGTGACCCCGTTTGGTGTCCACCCTGCCCACTTACTAGGCCTACCCAACGCAAAAGACCGTTTGGAAATCGGCCGCTTCACGCGCGAACGCCGTTGACTCAAACTTTCTGCGTTTCGCGCACAAACGCTATATACTCCACACTTTTTTGTGGAGTATAAAAATATAGTGTAGTGTATACTGTATGGCACAGTGCTGTCAAGTTTGCAGCGCTGTCACGATTGCTTGCTGCTCTGTGCTGTCTCGCATGAGAGAGAGGGAAGGGGAAGGAATTGGGAGGAAGGGTGTCATCCTTATGGCGGTGGAGGTGATGGGTGGAGAGGGGTTGGGATGGGGGGGGGGGGGGGGGTGTCATACCTCTACACTACAGTGCCCCCTAACTCTCATCCCCCATCCATTCAGCGGGGAAGTTCCACGAGCAGATCAAGATTCGCAGGGATTCGGTGGGGAACAGCTATGCCAAACTCTTCCACAATGTGTTGGACGAAGATGTGACAGAGGTTGAAGTGGACGACGCCTACATTCGACTGCCGCATCAGGTACCGTATAGCATCGAAATATTCGTAATTTGCGGAAAATCAATTCGAACTTTGTCACAGTTTTTCTGGATGTACAGTTTGCGCGCGTTCTTGGTAATTTTAGACCAGAAGCTGGTACACAATGGGCAGTTTTGTCGCTGTTCTAAAGTTTGGCAGTGTTTCTTCGGAAACTGGAAAATATAGAATTCTAAACCAGTTCTTTTGAAACCCCGCCCAAAAACCCGCTATTGCACCCCCCCCCCCCCCCGAGACGATTCTATAGAAATGAAAATTTCCATTTCGGTACTTAGAAAAGTGTTTTTTTGCTTTCAGCTGACGAATTTCGTCCGCTTCTGCGAGCTACTTGTGACCAAGTGTCCGAACCTGCGCAAACTGACCCTGACGACGGGAAGGGACGACGTGAGGGATTTTTTGTTGTTTTGCGCATAATTTTGTGCAAAAAATCAGTTTTTAGAATCCCACCACCCTGGAGAACCAGAGGAAGGTGTTCCAGACTGACTTGAAGGACAGTCTGAAGTCGCGCGGCGTCGACTTCGTCATTCGATTCCACGACAGTTTGCACGACAGGGAGATACGGTAATTTCAGTAGTCTTGTTGACTTGTCGGATTGAATTGCCTAGACTAGAGTTGAACAAGCTGTTTTAAAAAAGTTGAGTTGTTTTATTAATACAGAGTGGTTTGTGAGTGTTTTAATGTGGAAGAGTAAAAGAGTGGATACTTTTGTAAAGTATTTCGAAGCCTTTCCGATATGACGCGCGCCCGCCCGGAGTCCACTATTCATGCGCTACTTCTGACACGCTCCTTTCTGAGAGGTTCTTGCAGGGCAACATTGGGATCGCCCGGGATTAATTATTTTTGCAGACAAAGTTGATCGTAAGACAAGGGTTTAAAAAAACCAAAGTATTGCTTTAGGAATGACCGTTCAACAACTGCCTCAACGTAAGCTTTCAAACGGTCGAACGAATGCCGCTCTACAACGTAAGACGAGCGAGTTAGGGCCCATTTGCTGTTTGAACTTGTGGGTTACTGTAGTTCGCGATATTCAAACTTTTGAGTTTCGACCAATAGAAGAACAAATGATCAGTGAGTCAAGAGCTATCCAGCAACTCAAGATCATCTCTCTACGACGCACGCTGAGCGAGTTAGAGCGATTCCTATGCTAAAAACGCAAGAATGTCGCTTTTCGTTTTGCGTGTTTGCGTAATTAACAAAATTTTGAATGCCAAACGAAAGAGCACGTCGAGACCTTTTAGTTGACCTATCGCACGCCGCTCTACGACGTAAGACGAGCGTGTTAGAGCCGTTTTGCGTTTTGGACTTTCGAGTTACTGTAGCGCGCGCAATTCAAACTTTTGAATTTCGACTTCTCTTAACGGAATTATCAGTGTGCCGAAACCTATTCAACGAACTCAAGATCGTCTCTCTATGACGGAAGACGAGAGAGTTAGATAAGTTTTATGTTTTAAACCTTTGGGTTACTGTAGCTCCCGAAATTCAAACTTTTGAGTTTCGCCCAATAGAAGAACAAATGATCAGTGAGTCAAGAGCTATCCAACCAACCCAAGATCGTCTCCGTACGACGCACGCTGAGCGAGTTAGAGCGATTTCTGCGTTAAAAACGCGAGAATGTCGCTTTTCGTGTTGCGTGTTTGCGTAATTAAGAAAATTTGTAATGCCAAACGAAAGAGCACGTCGAGACCTTTTAGTTGAGCTATCGCACGCCGCTCTACGACGTAAGACGAGCGAGTTAGAGCCGTTTTCCGTTTAGACCTTCGGGTTACTGTAGCGCGCGCAATTCAAACTTTTGAATGCCGATCTCTCGAGGTACATTACCAGTAAGTCGAGACCTTTCCGTAGAGCCCAAGATCGCCTTCCTACGACGTTCCAACGCCGAGATATGAGAGCGTGACGAACGAACGAACGGACGAACGAACGAACGAACGCACGAAAAGCTCTCGTAGGGGTTCGCCCGGCTGAGGCCGGGCGAAAAAACGCGACTTGATTGCAAATTTGAACTGCAGAAAGATTCGCTAGTCGTGCAGGAGTCCCTGCGTAAAGGCACCGAGGCGCCTGTTTGCAGGGGCTCCTGCACCAGCAACATGGGCTTTCAACAGGCTGCTAGGCCACCGTGGATACTAATCATCTTTCAATTGCAAATGGTTCGTTTGTCGTGCGTAAAGACGTCATTATGGGCGCTTTGATGCAGGGACTCCTGCACCGGTCACGTAGCCGGTTCACAGCCTATTGGCATATCACTGCACATCTGGGCTATGAAAACAAAATTTGAAATGAGTTTTTAATCACCCTGTGCGAAATTTCCAAACGTTTCAGGTTCGACAGCGGCTGGATCGTGAAAATCGGTCGCGGATTGGACTATTTCCAGGCCGTGCCCAGGTACACCATCGGGGCCAATGACATGGACCTCAGACCTTGCCATGAGACCACTGTCGACATCTTCCACAAGTCGGCGACTAAGTAGTGTAAGAATGTATAAGTCTTAGTGTAAGCATGGACTTAAAGTATGGTTGGCGCGTTGGCGGCGGTTGCCTGTTTCGCTTCTGTGTGATCTCTCCACCCTGCGGAGCGACTCGACTTGTAAACCTGACTGAGTGGCGACTTTCTGAGTCTTATTTTCGCGCATAATTCGGTGGCCATTTGCATTGTAAGCGTGCGTTTTAGATACTGTACAGAGTTCAAATCTATCGCCATGAAAGCCTGTTCCCGCTTTGGTGCTTCACGCTTACTGTATGATGTATACTGTACAAGCGTCGCAGTTTCTAAAGCTTACTGTGCTGCTGCACCCATTTTCTTTGTCACCGGGTACGAATTGAACTGCGAAAAACTATGAGAAATGACCAAGAATCAATCACAGCAGAGATCGCGCGCTGCAAAGTACCATTGCGTTTTCTTCTATACTCGCTAGACGTTCGAGTCCATTTGCAGAAAGTATATGGACCAGTAGACCAGGTTGAATCTGAAATGAAAACGTAATACAAAGGAGAGTATTGCAGGAACTTGCTGTGTGACTACTAGCACAGAAAGTTCTAGCGGATTTTGCGCGGGGAAAATGCAATATTCGCAACTGTTAACGCTGCGAAACTCGACTGAACTCAATCAGTGATTTGGAAGCTTCAGATAAGACAGTCGGAGTTACTGTATTGTAATGCTATAACAGTTTGTAATGCTACAATAATGGTAGGTGTCACCGTATTACTATACGTACCTACTACTCGATCCGTATGCGGTGAGACTATTGTAGCCGGGAATACGGTAGAACCGTCAATAGGTCCACTCACAAGGCGAAGGTGGTGGGGAAGACGATCATGGAGAGGCGGTCGACCTGGATGGAGGTCAGGCTGCAGCTCAAACCCAGGCGGCGCGGCCGGCACCACTCCGGACGGCGCATAGAGTCCGCCAGTCTGTGGCGCAGGCGCGTCCAGCAGTCGCCGCAGCGACTTCCGCCGTCGTCGAGGTCGCCGCCGTCGGCCGAATCGGCCCTCCGACTTCTGCTGCGACTGAGCCAGCGCCTCCGGGTGGCTTCCTCCAGTCTGTCTCTGACGCTCTGCACCATTTGCCAGGCGGTGCCGCCCCTTCCCCGCTGGGTAGATCTACTTCGGACCAGGCGCCTTGGCTGGACTCTGGCCCCCGGTTGATGGTGATGTCTGGGCGAATGGGAGTTGGACAGGAGCACTTCCCGTTCCCCGCTGATCAGAGCTGTGGTAGTCATGCTTCCAGGGGAGGAGACGGCGCTCAGACGGCCGTATGAAGGAGTGGGAGAAGATAGCTGGAAGGTGGCCAGTCGATGGTGCTGCTGAGGGGTAGAACTCGAGTCGTCGGTGGTGGTGGCGCCAGACTCGGCCACAGACAGACTGGAGAGCTTCTTGGCGGCGGCGGAGCGTTTCTTGGAAGCGGCCGAACCGACGGACAGCTTGGAGGACTTCTTCCGCTTGAGACTGGTGGCCAGCTCGCGCTTGTGGCAGTAGAAGCGGGCCCGCTCCTGAAACGCGAGCAGTGTTGGTGCGAGCATCGACGTCGACGCAAGGTGACTCAGTAGTGATTATACTCTACAGATTCAGGTTTTCAATTGTCACAGTCTTACAACGCGGACAGATTGTGTAGTAGACTGCTCACTACACTTGTATTTGTGGTCGTCAATGAGTCCAACCGAAGAATCTACTGGTCCACCCCGGTGCGGTTGGACTATTGTACCTTGTACTGTGTTGACGTGTCCAGAAAGCATCGAATTTTGAACTTGGTAGGGTATGCCCAAAGCACGCGTGCACATCACTTCTTCAGTGACAACTCGCACGCGTCAGTGAAGACAACTGGCGCTTCTACCACCACAATCCACCCCCCCCCCCCCCCATCCCACCTTGAGCTCGTCCTCATTTCTCTTCCTCTGCATCTCCTGTCTCTCCATGATGGCCTCAAAAGCCATGAGCCATCGGCGCTTGGCCAGCGGCATGTCTTCAGTGGGCTTGACCACTTCAAGACCTCTGGACTGCTGCAGGGGTCCGTTGGCCATGAATGGACCTGCTCCCAGCAGTTTGTTCAGTGCGCCGCCGCTCCTGGCACCTACTTTGCCCTTGGTCTTGATGGCCGTCAGCCACTTGTTGATGATGCGCGCCCCCAGTTGGCGCTCGCGCTCCCACCTGAGAGTGCGGTGGTGTACTGTATATAGGTAGCCGATTTTGCTGCTTCCATATAAACCAAATAGTTAATTTTTGAGGTTTCGAAGACATATTAAACGAAAACATGAATAAATAAATCGATGAACAAACAAACAAAATGATAAATAAATAAATGGCTGAATAAGTAAATATATCGACAAACACTTAGGCAGCTAAACAAATGAGTAAATAGACAAACTAGTACATAAATAAATGAATAAACGAATGAATAAATATATAAATGAAGCAGTAATTGAATAGACACATCAAAAATATATAAAATTTCACGCGAAAGTGCCTAAAGGCAGAAAGATGAATATGTTCCAGGTGTGAGACATGTAAAAGCAAGAGTTTTAAACTATATTCCTCTGGTGTAGCAAATAAACAAAGGTAACATTGGACGACGCCAAGTCCAACCAACCGATTCTGTGTCATTTTGGCCACACGGACATTCTGGCCACACGGACATCTTGGCCACACGGTCATATTGGCCACACAGGTGCGTCATTTTGGCCAAAGGCTGCGTCATAATGGCCAAACGATGTGTCATTTTGGCCAAATGTGACCGCAAACTCCTAATTCAGTCCCACCTTCCTACAAAGGTTGCGATCGTAACAAGTTTGCAAGCAAAGCAAGCATGGCACAGCAACAATTCACAGAGATCGCCAAAAGTCTGCTTGCTCTAGGTGTTGTTTTCCTTGGGTTGTTTGGGCATGAGCGGGCCGGGCATCCGTCGGCCTTCGGGTAATAGGCGATGTTGTCGGGAGTCAGGAAGGTGCCGTTTTGCGCCTGGCAGTTCTGAAGGTGCAGAAAGAGCAGCTCCTTCTAGCTCTCTCGACTCGGTGCTCTTTCTCTCTGGCCGACTGATCACGCAAAGCTGGTAGGTAGGTAGGTGACTGCGTCGCCGATAGCGATGCATATAAAAACTAACCTGAGTTAATTTTTGTTTTTTACCTAGTTAAAAAACTGGAGCTGAGTTACTTTTTGTTTTTTTCCTGGTTAAAAAACTGCACCTAAGTTAATTTTTAATCAAAAACTAGTTTTTTAACTGAGCAGATAAAAATTAGTTTTTGAACTACAGTGTTTCAGTCACAAAGTCTGCAAATTGAGTCTTGTCATTCCTGAAAAACCATTTACGTGGCCGATTTGGCCTATGTCGGAGGTGGCTTGGTGATAGTGAGACAAGTTTCAGACAAATTTTGGAGAATTACTGACAGTACTGATGGTCATAATCAGTCAAAAGCACCTTTCTAGTGCGATATAATTAAAAAACTGTTAAAAAACTGGCTGGCTCTACCGGGTGGTCCCAAAAAAAGTGGCACCCTTTGAGCGCCCACAACTTGGTCATACGGTAACCGATCGCGTTGAAATTTTGTACGTTTATTTCCATCTACAGTACCAAAAGGTACACCGAATTTTATCCAATTTGAATAGACAGAGCTGGAGTTGTGGCTCTGTGAATTTTAAAGTACTGCGGAAATTGAAGCAACAAGTTGAACATTCGACCTTCCATAACTCTTGCGTGGGTTAAGCGAGCAAGGTCAAATTTTTACTAGATATACTCTAATAGGTTTTCTACCTGACGACCATGTTAAAACCAAACAGTTTTGAAGTTTACGAAAATGCGGCGCCATGTAACTCAAAAGCGCGGTCTGCGGCTGGCGCTCGACCTGGGTTTTCATGCAACATTTTCGTAACTTTCAAAACTGTTTGGTTTTAACAAAGTCGTCAGGTAGAAAACCTATTAGAGTATATCTGGTAAAAATTTGATCTTGCTCGCTTAACCCACGCAAGAGTTATGGAAGGTCGAACGTTCAACTTGTTGCTTCAATTACCGCAGTACATTAAAATTCACAGAGCCACAACTCCAGCTCTGTCTACTCAAGTTGGATGAAATTTGGTGTACCTATTGGTACTGTAGATGGGAGTAAACCTGCAGAATTTCAGCGCGATCGGTCATCGTACGACCAAGTTGTGGGAGCTCAAACGGTGCCACTTTTTTTTGGACCACCCGGTAGTTACTTTTTTAACTGCAGTTAAAAAACTAACCCAAAATTAGTTAATTTTTGTGAGTTTTTTAACAGCTAGTTGGTAAAAACTCCAAAATTAGTTTAGTTTAGTTTTTAGTTTCGTAACTCGGAGTTTTTATATGCATCGCTAGTCGCCGACGATTGGCCGATTGGTGTCAATGGAAGGAATTATTTCCATCAAGGAGGAAAGAGAGGCACGCCGAACAAGCTTTGTGTAAAAACTGTGGCACCACGCAATTGGTCTAGGAATTCATTCGTGGTACCTGATCCACAAATGGATCAGAGAAATTCGCCGCAGGCACACAGTGCAATAGAAGCGTCTAAATGGGACGACGCCCTATTGAAAAGGGTATAAGTGGGACGCCGCCCTATTACGCCCTATTGAAAAGGGTATAAATGGGACGACGCCCTATTCTTTTGGGCTTAGGGCCCGATGCATCCACACAAAGATATTTTAAATATTTTGATATTCTTTCCAAACTGAGTCTCTTTCCACGAAAAGTCGTAGATATTTGCCGTATTTCTCTCAGTTAACAAACAAGGGTCATTGTTCTAAAACCTACGCGGTCTGTCAGAGAACACTTACGTACCGTAAATCCTCCAATAAGCGCCCTGGGCGCTTATTTTTTCAACCTACCTCTAGGGGGGGCGCTTATTGGAGGGGGGGCGCTTATTCGAGGGGGGGCGCTTATTAACTCGACCCCTCAGGAGTGCCAAAATTTTACCAAAATTCCCTGTTATTGTCACATTTTTGCGCACATCTGCATAGATTTCAGGCTGAAACTGTATGGCTTTTGATCGGAATACCTGCACTTAGTAGTAGTGCTGTCATATGTAGCCCAATCCTCTGTTAGGAATGGTCACAAAGCACATATGGTAGTGCTAGTACTGCTGGTACTAACAAAAGGTGGGCGCTTATTGGAGGGAGGCGCTTATATTTTCAACCTTCCTCTAGGAGAGGCGCTTATTGGATGGGGGAGGGCGCTTATTCGAGGGGGGGGCGCTTATTGGAGGATTTAAGGTATATATTTATCACAAAACGAAAGCGCACTAAGTGCCACTATAGTTTGTGGTCTAGTGTCACGTGGTCCAGTTTGTGGTTCTTTTGATGTCACTTTCACAGAGTGTAGCCAAAATGACGCGGCGTTTGGCCAAAATGACGCAGCGTGTGGCCAGAATGACGCACCCGTGTGGCCAAAATGACACAGCGTGTGGCCAATATGACCATTGGCCAAAATGACGCACCGTGTGGCCAAAATGTCCGTGTGGCCAAAACGACCCAGTACCAACCAACCTGTTGAGCTGGCAGACGCAGGCGAGTTCCACCAGTGTCATGAAGATGAAGATGACGCAGGTGATCATCCAGACGTCCAGGCACTTGATGTAGGACACGCGCGGCAGGTGCCTAAACATATGTGAAGAATCACAATGAAAACTGTGAATGTGAGATAGTGATTAGCTTAGCCAATCAAGACCTGAGCACGTTGCCGAACTGGAAGGTCAAGGCCAGCAGGGAGGAGACGCCCAGTGTGATCCTGGAAGAATCAAACGTGTTGTAATTTGCATGATAATTATAATTAACATGATCACCATTTTGACAGCCGCGGCTTTGTCAGACTGGAGGAGAGACCTTTGGTGGCCTCTAGCCCCTCGGATCAGTCGGGTCTTCACCATGTACTACGGTTTCATTGTAACCTGCCCCCCCCCCCCTTCTCCAATTGTACTCCACCCCCCCCCCCCTCCACTACAGTGGTGGTTGAAATACGTGCAACAATCAGCAACAAATTTTGAAGCGTCTATCGTTTCTCCCAACACATACCTGGCGGAGACGCTTCTGGTGTCGAAGAAGAAGCCCACCCAGGAGCTAATGACCGTCAGGGAGGTGGGGAAGTAGCTCTGGAAGAGGTAGAAGCCGTATCTCCTCGCGAAGATGAATGTGACCTCCACGCGGTTCCACATCCCGTTCGGGTACTCCAGGTTCTGGGAGCCCGTGCGCCAGCCCGTTAGACGGAAGTCCGGTAGCTTCACGGGCTCCATCATGGTTACGGCCGTCTCGTGCCAGAAGAGGCGCACCTAAGGATGGAGGGGTACTGTAGAATGGGTATTCTTGGGTACTGTAGTCCAGTGCCATAAAGTGCAAAGCGCCAAATACGATAGCTATATGTACACATCATGATGAGGGGCGGTTCACGATTGGAACTTTGAAGTGTAATACCGTCAGCAGAGTTTAGCCACACATTAACCTGTATGTATGTCAAACAGAGGACGCAATCTAGTGACTGCAATTATTGCGGTTTACGGTATGTCATGAAAAGCCTGACGCACGCAACAGTGGATCCGATCCCATCATGAAAGTCGCATGTTACATAACTACGTGACGTAAAACGGTGTGTACGTAACTCCGCGCTTCAGTACATACATGGTTGTCGCATGACATCAACCGGCATCCCAATCGGCAATCAATCAAGTGTCGCTGCAGGACTAACCATGAAGAAAACAGCAAGAGTTGGAACAGTAGGCGACAAACCTCAGCGGAGTTGAATGAGTAGCTCTCGAAGATGAGTGAGCACTGCTGGGAGTCGAAGGGGAACATCTGGAGGTCGAGCTTGCAGGGCGCCTTCACCTTCAGACGGTAGTTGGCCCAGACCAGACCGTGACCATAGAGGATCACGAAGGTGTTCTCGGAGGGAGAGCTGGAATGATACAGTATGTGATTGTGGGGATTGTCTGAAAAGGTTGACTAGGTTGACGCGCGTCGGTAGAGGCGACGGATATTGAACAGCTGAGATGTTGTCAAGCAGTGGTTTGCAAAGCTGTGCAGCGAGATTTGTGCCTAACTTGGGAATCGAGCTTCAGATGAGGTGTTCGTTCATTTCATTCACTAGCTAGCTATAGACGCTGGGAAAGTGATAGACAGCCTCTGATATTAGTTGCTTTGAAGCTTCGAATCGGTGGAATCGCAGCTATGTAAGCACTACTGATGTAGGTACCTATCTTGCGGTAGAAGACTACGTACGATTGTGTAATAACGCGTTGCCCGTCAAATCTCATGTGTCTCTTCATGAGGCAGAACAGTCGACGTCTGACCATACTCTACAGTACATACATACCTACAATAACTACTGTATCCTATCCCTGTCGTTCTCCCACCCCACCTGTGTACGCTGGAGCTCTTGCTGTTGATGATGCAGGTGTCAGGGGTCCAGATCTTCTTGCGGAAGTTGGCCTTCAGCGTGATGTTGGTGGCACAGACGTCCTTGGTCGCGTTGAGGGCGCTGAACGCCAGCCTGTCGTCCTGCCAGATCTCGCTGTACATCATGTCCAGCTCGAAGTCAGAGGTCAGCTCGCTGATCTGCGAGATGCCCTGCAGAGAAGAGGAAGGGAGAAGTGGATGTGGTTGTGTGGAGCTCGCGCTGCACCTGGCCACACGCGAGCTACGAACACACGTAACTGGATAATACGATTTGTCCGTCATGAAGAAAGCTGGACCAATTGGAATTACGATTTGTCCACCAGATCAGAACTGAAGAAATGCCATTTGTCTAGGGGATCGTACACTGGGCTGTTACCTATTGTCCAGCCAGCTACAGCTACCAAGGTGGGTTGGGACATTGTTGGGTGTATGGTATTGAATGACAAGTCCAAGCCAAATTTAAACAAGAGTTTGAGAAATGAATGTTCATTGAAGAAATGCCTGTCAACTACACAGGTCAAGTGCGTATGGTAAAGTGTGTACAAATATCAAGGGCCAACAGTACGAACGACAAATTCCAATGCTATGCAGTGACGCTTCCACATTGTGTTGTGTTATCCGCTCGCGTACCTCTAGATCTTGGCTGCTAGTCAACTGCAGACCGGCTGTCACAGACCTACACATACAGTACTCCACCTACAGTATACCACCCACCTGAACATGGAGCTCGATGGTGACGTTGACGCCGTCGTTGTTGGGTAGCTCGTAGATGTCGTAGTCCTTGGTGACGGTCTTGATGACGTTGCCCACGTTGATGCTGTTCCTCGTGCACTTCTGCACTTTGGCTACGCCCGTGGCCTGGGCGGCTTTCGTGTCGATGGAGGAGGTGGAGACCTGCGGAAGGGGGAATGAGTTGGTTAATGTACAGTGCTGTGAGCGCAGTGGAGTGAAGTTCAAAATGTTGGCGTCTTGGGTCCAGGGTGACCAATAGAAACTCATTTTAGTTTCAGTTTCAGTTTTAGTTATGAAATCCGCTCAAGTTTCGACTCAGTAACTGAAACTGAGTTTCAGCTATTGATAGTTCAGAGTCACAACGAATTATTCAAAACCATTCGTATAGGATGATACTTAGCGGACAAAGAAGCGATTTGTAAACTTGAGATGGCATCCTTGCATATTTGGACGTAAATATGAGCAAAACGTCTACATATTCAGAAAAATTCGGCTTGAATTTTGTAAAAATCTGCTGAAAATTGGCAAATTGGGCACTCAAATAACTGTAACTAAACTGTGAGTTTCGGTTTCAGTTTCAGCCATGGAATCCGCGCGAGTTTCGATTCAGTTTCAGTTTCAGTTAATTGATTGCAACTGAAACTTAAACTGAAACTAGTTTAAGTTTCTATTGGCCACCCTGCTTGGGTCGGCGGTGACGCAGAGCGAAGCGATTGGTTCGAATTTCGTTGTGCTACTCATATCTGAGACTCGACACAGATTCGAAACACGCCTGTTCTGCGGCGTGCAGAATTCGGCTCCAGAAATTCTGATTTCACGGGTGTCGTTGTACGAATATCGACGTTAGTTCTCAGCTGGTGAAATACCGTACCGTACGTGCAACACGCACATGTAGCTCACTCTCACCCTACCCGTTGACAGACGATTGTGAGCAAGCCGAAGAGACGAAGCAACAGAGGCCAGCTGCGGCCCATCTTCAGTTGTTGTGGTCCTGGCTTCTTGGTTCTCTCACTCTATGGTTGTGTGCCCATGAGGCCTTTCGGTTGAGCGACTCTGTTAGCGTTGTTTTGTCGCCCTGGACATGGACATACGCATGTCATGTAGGCAGTACCTGTAGAGTACTATGTGTTCTTGGCGCGGGTGGATCCTACCTACATACATACGCGAGGGTGAGTGCTACAGAAGACACGCAAAATCCCAGATAACCTATAAGAAACAGACGCAGCCCTAACAACCCATTATTAGCACCTTACAACATTTCAAGGCAGTTGAAGAAAGTGGTACATGTACCTAGCCACAAGAGAAGTCGCGATGACATCACCGTTCCCCAGACAGCATTCCGAAGCACTCCAACATCCAAAACAGATCTCTCGACACAGAAAGGGCTCATTTGGCTAAGGCAAGCCGGCTTGAGAAGCGTGAGACGCATGAAAATGCGACAGTCCTAAACGACTCGCTATCCGCTTGGCGGCGCACCGTACCCACTTTCCAGAGAGGGTGCTTTTGTTTTATTCAGAGGGGCGCTGAGAAGTAGAAGCGGGGTGGAAGAAGAAGAAGAAGAAGACGGCGGCAGCCGTCGTCAAATTGGCCGGTTTCTCATCCGTCGTCGCCTCCTACCTCTCTATTCGGCGCGGATTGGAGGGGGTTGAAACGGCGCCATTGCATCATCGCGTAGCGGGAAAAGTTTTCGCCGATGGCGCGCTCTTTGGCGCCGCTCATCTGAGCGAAGGCGCCTGCAGCAAAGGAGGGAGGAGGAAGCTTCTCCCCGCCGCCGCCGTCGATAAAATGGGCGAATTTCCCCACGCCAAGCGCACTAAGACCGCCGGTCGGCCGCGGCGTTTATCCAATCACGTCGGGGCTCCACCGAATCAATCCGACTTTGCGTCTACCTTCCACTGAAGTTCGGCCGGACCGAGAAGGGGAAGAGAGGGGTTAGCGGCCGCCCTCTTTTAGAGGAGGGCCCTTTAAGGACATTTCTGCATACGTCGAGGCTAAGGGGCTTGACTCGAGACGACAGGTGCTAGCATACTACACGTCTGTAGGAGATGCGCCGCTCCAAATTTGACCCAAGCCGCCCTAACCTTCACGCAATCGTATTTGCGGCTCCGCCCGAGATTGCGATAGGGAACGGCAGGCCCAGTTTGCGTGACTCGATTGAGACGCAAGTATAGTAGACTAGACTTACGCCATCGTTCGACCGGGACAAAGACATGTCAACCCTAAATGCGGGGGTGGAGCGCTGTAGATATGTAGGTAGCTCTGCCTACGGATTTGTTTGACGTCTGGTCTTAATTCAAAGACGGGAAGACGATCGCTGTCGTCAGCAAAAGCAGTTAGCTATTTTGGTTACATGTTCGACACCCTCCAATGACGTTGATAGGCAATAAACTCCATTTTGTTGTAGCTGGCCCATTAGAGCTCAGTTTTATGCAGCATCATTTCTGGTAAGGAGTACAGGTAGATTTTGAGTACCTACCTAGAAAGTCTCAATTACGGTGTTGACAAGGATCACTCTTCAGTGGTCATCAGAGGTCCGCTGCAGTTCCATGTCGTAAAAGTTTGGTGCGCTCAGACGACGCTACGAAATACGGTACCTTTGTACACGTAATATTGGACTACACCCATGTACAAACTAAGTAACCGAAACCAAAGGTACAAACGAGTATGTACGTAGGCTATAGGTCGAAGTCATCTTCAACTGAGTCGAAATTCACGCACTAGACGAGAACAAGCAGACCAGCTGCATACCTAATTGCTGACGAAATCCTCTGGGCATACATACTCACGTAGCCTACTCACTTCCTGAGTAAGACCCTGGGTCAGTACTCAGTTCAACTCCACAGGTAAGCCCAAGGGATAGGTACGGCCGTCCGATAGCTCCCAAAGAACCGAGTGCATAGGCGGACGCGACAGACAAATGGTGCGGAGCTTCATTGGAGGCGTCTTCGGGATAATTTGACAGATTGCCTAGATGGGGCGGGCCCAGGTTGAACAATTGGCCTCCTCTGGAGGTATGGGCAGTGAGAAAGCGATAGAGAGAGGAGAAGGTAGTATTAGGGCGCGGGCAGCTGACAGGCGGCTGCCAACTTTGACGGCGGCGGCCGCGCAACGAAGGTACCCAAGGTGTGAAGTGGAGCGGCAGCAGCGCTGCCAAAGTGGCAGTCTTCGTCGCTTCTGCTTCTTCTTACTCCCATGCCAGTAGCGAGCAAGCGATGAATACGCGCTAATGACGGCGTCTGATTGGATCAGGAATATGTTGAGCCGTGCGCCTATGCGCGGCGACCCCGCCGCCGTTCGCGGTTGCCCTTTGGGAAGCTTCCACCACCGAATCGCGAACGGCTGCTACCGAATCATCCTCGAGCACCCAGAAGTTAGTGTTCCTCCCGCATATTCGTGCCGTGGTCGAGTTTACGACGGCGACCTCCTTCCTTCTGCGCTTTACGACGCAGATGCGCCTTGGGTCGTTATTCGTCATAAGTCGGAGGCGGAAATTTTGGTATGGCAGACCAGACGGCACGTCGCGACAGCAGCTATGTATGGCTTCTTAGAATCAGACGAAAGAATTCTTGCGTCTTTGCTTTTAGTGTGATCTAGTGAGTCCACGATCGTTGCGTACAATGTGACAGTGCGACAGAGCAATCACCGACACCGGGTGATATGTAGTTTTGGTCAAAGTTCAGGTCAGGCGCTCAGGTCATAGTTTTGAGAAGTCGTTTTCACACTATGACAAGAAGAAATGTGAACAGTCCTCCCGCGATATCATTTTAGGTTTCGGATCAAAGTGTCAGGCAAGTGGTGTTGTACGCGTTGCACCAGTCATCCCTTTCCAGGCATCCAGTTTGGTTGGTAGGCAAGTTTGACAATGTAGAGCCAAGTGCAAATGATTGGGTTTTCGGGTAAGCTTGTACATATTATCTATCACGTTTGGTGGCGCCAAGCGATCTACAGTGTGGTCGGCAGTGAGTTCTCGGCAGGGCCTTTCTTTCCAGCGACACGGATGGGCGACAGAGAGACAGACTCGCAGCGATTCTCGCTGAGTGCTCAGACGAATCACGATCATCGAATATCATCGACCGCCTTCGTTAACTTGAGATTCTCTTCTTCTAGTCGGCGTCTGCGGCGTCTGCGCCCAGGGCGAAGTCGGCCTCCGCGGGCCCTCCGGCGTCCACCAGGCGACCGATCACCGACTGAAAGCTACAGTGCACATTGTATTGTAGCTGTGCACGAAGATAGGATATGCGTTGGACGATGTGGGTGGGGAACGACTCCCACCTTCTCACTCGAGGCCTTGCTCTTCGAACTGCTGCCGCTAGTGTGGCGCTGGGAAGCACTGGTCGACGTCTCCTCGGCGCCGTCTTCTGCCGTCGCCGCGTCGAAGCTCCCGGCGGTCGTCGTCGGCGAGTGGCTCTGCGGCGGCTGCCTGCCCTCCTCGAGATCGCCTTCCCCCGTCGGCTCTTCTTCCTTCAGACCTTCCACTGGCTTCTCTTCTTTCACTGCTTCATTCTCCTCCGTCGTCTTCTCTTCTTGCTGAAGGAGTAGGCCGCCGTCGACGTTCTCCTTTGTCGTTGAGGACGCAGACTTGAAGCTGGACGACGACGACGAGCTCTGCGTTTCTTCTACTTCTTCGTCCGACCGCTTCTCTTCTTCCGCTTCTTTCTCTTCTCGTTGTCGGCGCCGTCGATGCGCAAGGCAGCAGCAGCAGAGGAGGAGGAGAAGGAGTAGGACGATGGCGAGCAGCGCAGCCGACAGGACGATGACCCACCACTGCTTCCACCAAGGCGTCTCCTCGACTTTCCCTTTCTCCACCGTCGTCGTCGTTGTCAGTTCCGCTGGAGAAGCCGATGGCGCTGCAGTGCTCTGATCTGCCGAGACTTCCATTGAAGCGGTGATCTGAGCGGTCGCCTTGTCAAAGTCGGCCGTTTTGTTATCGTTTCCCCAGGTGACTATGCCACTCTTTGCGGTGGTTGTACCGGGTTTTTCCGCTTAAGCGCCCCCTCCGCTTAAGCGCCCCGGGGCGCTTACGAGGTTTTCACTGCCACATAAGCGCCCCGGGGCGCTTACGTGGTGCCAAAGTTTTTCGCTGTGGTGTCAGTAAATAGCAGGTCTGGCGGGTAAACTATGCGAGAAAGCTTGGAATATTACAATAGCAACACATTTCAGACCATTCTTATGCGAGTTTTACTGATCAGTGAAGCTACAAATTGCTCAAATCGCGCATTTATGTGGTTTGGCAGAGGTTGAGGAAGCTGTGTAGGTCGCCCGCGTCGAGTTACAGTGTCTCATTTTGTTTTGAAGTTCAGTGTAACTGAACGATAAGCTTGTATGTGACGTCTTTGGGGCTGGAAGTTGTCGGTTGGACACTTAGAGAAGCTTATAAATGCACAGAACGCCACAATAAGTCGCCAGAACTCTTCTACAGTACTTTAGAGCATTTTCCGTTTTAGCGCCCCGGGGCGCTTAGGTGGCGCCAACTTTAGGTCGTCTCAAGACCCATTTCAACGTAAGCGCCCCGGGGCGCTTAAGCGGAAAAACCCGGTACTGCTTGCCAGACTGGCGATGATGGAACTGGTGGTCGGGACGGTGGGATCTGTTTGAGCACGGCTAGTCTCGGTGGTTGTAGTGGTGGTGGTGGGTGCCTCTCGGGCGTTGGAGGCCGTTGTGGAGGCCGTGATTGTCGTGATGGCGCTCCTAGCAGCAGCTGCAGAGGCGGTTGTTGAGAGGGAGACTGTGGTCGTCTTTGTAATGGTCGTTGCCGTCGTCGTTGGGGTCATGGCCTTGGTGGTCGAATCGGTCGTCATCATGGTCGCTGTGGTCGTGTCGGTAGTCGTTGTCGTCGGCGTGGTGGTCGTTCTGGTCATCGTGGTTGTGGTGGTCGCTCTGGTCATCGTGGTTGTGGTGGTCGCTCTGGTCATCGTGGTTGTGGTGGTCGTTCTGGTCATCGTGGTTGTGGTGGTCGTTGTAGTCGTTATCGTTGTGGTGGTCGACGTTGCGGTTGGGCCGAGAGCGTAGAGCTTTGGATCCATGCGGTTGTCGAGTCTGAAGTTGTTGCAGAAGGGCGTCTTGCAGCAGCAGCCCCACGTCTTCCTTCCCATTTCCACTCCTTCAAATTCGACGGGGAAGCAGAAGGGCTCATTCTCCCCCTTGCCGTCTGTGCGCAGCGTTGCCTTCTCACGGCACAGCCACTGCTCCACATCCCGGAAGCCGGCGACCTCTGGTGGAACGGGAAAGGATTGAAGGCCATCGCGGTCGGGAAAGTTGTGATTCCAGTGGAAAGGATAGGCTCTGCTGGAGTTGTAGCCGTCTCTGAATCGATAGAGAGAGAAGGGGATGGTGTACTGGTCTGGAGCTGGACTTGCACACTTTGGTTGTTGCGCAAACAACACCTGTAGAAGTTGAAACAGTATGGCTGCTCGGAGACGGACTCAGCAGTCCACAAGGGCGCCATGGACGACAGCCAGCAGCCAGCCTTGCCCTCTTTCTCCCACTTCTTCGCTGCGAAGAGGCCGGCGTGCGTCTTGTCGTCCAGTCGCCAGTGGTCGTTGCAGAGGTCCTCGCGACAACAGCAGTAGGCGAAGAATCCGCCGTGCTCTTCTGAAGTGGTCGTGCAACACTGAAGGAAGAGATCCAAACAAACGGCAATCAGCGATCCATTCTCACCCTCCTGGTCTTTGTACCCGCACGGTCCCTCGATTTCAAAGTCCATTTCAGAGCACAGCCTCATATCGGATCTTGACTCTCGCTTGCGGACGTAATAGTTGAACAAAAGCAACGTTGGATCACGGTAGACACTGACGCAGCGGTAGTAGCCGCCTTCGCTTTCCCATTGGAGGTGGCCGTCGGGGTAGTTGCCGCTGAACGTGTAGGAGCAAAGCAAACTAACACAGCGACGGCGAAGCGCACAAATGTCTCCCACTCACCCGTAGGCGTGGTATCTGTGGCCCTGGTAGCAGTTGACGCCGGTGGCTGAGCCAGTCGCCGTCAGCAGCAGCAGCAGTAGCAGCGGCGGCAGCCGAGTGTGAGACGGAGCCATAGTCTTCGGCTTTCTTCGACGCTGACTTCTTCTCTTCTTTCTATTTCCTTCATATTCTCGTCTTCGACGCTGACCTTCTTGCAGAGACGATTAGTTCCAGCCTACACGTTTGCTAAAGGCTTCGCTTTGCTACACTTCTTCTGGATTTGCAACACTGATGGCTTCGCTTCTCTTTCATACATAGATAGCACTCGCGGCCACGCAAGCGATTCGCGGAATCTAAGATTCTTGCCAGCGAGCATCGCAGTGCTAGGTACTGCTAGCTTGGGCGACACTACTAGAGGGGCGCCGAAGCGCCCAATCACCCCTTTGATTTGGTTCCGAGTTGTCAGAACTATCAATTAGGAAATTATCAAGAAACAGCCACGACAGGGTGAACGGTTGTCTTGAATCAACCACCCTCGGCCTCTACCACCAACTGCTACTGTGGCTGGTTGCTTTCCCAACTGGAGTATGCCGTATCCACCACAACATTTGGGCCGCCGATTAGTCTGTGCGGCCCCAGGTAGTGGGATTGAGGCTGAGTGCAGATGTGGCGGTGGACTGCATCGTAACCCATGTGGAGAGTTGACCGATCTGTAGGCCACTCGACCGTCTCCTCTCTCACTGCAGAAGCAGCAGCCGAGAACAGATGCACACAACCGATGTAGAGGTACTCCAACTTGGTGCTTCCTTCCACGAACTCCTTGTAGTGGAACAGGTCGCGTGGCGGGACGCAATCGAAGACGTCCATCCTTTCAAAGCGCAGAAAGACCAGATTGGGAGCGACGGAGGGCAGATCACCAAGTATAGATGAGCCGTGCTCCACACACTTGTACAGCTGGAGGTTGCGCAGCGCCGTCAGCGCCTATGAGGGTACCTTGACGACAAACGAATTTTTCCAGAACAAAACCAGCCAAAGCGGGCCGCTTTTTGGTCCCGGTCGAAAGCGGAGACAAAAAGCGGAAGTGCAATCACGCAAATTTGCTTTTCTAAGTATTTATGTCGTATTATGTCATATTTTTTTGCTTTTATTTCGGATGAAGAAGCGGACCTGCTCTTTGGCACTCTGCTTTTACAATCAACGAAGAAGCAGCCGGACGCTTTGGCGCAAGTTGTTGACCAAGCCAGCACTGGGCTTTTTCAACTGTAAAATCGCTGGTGTTTAGCGTCTTGTGCTTTCCGCGCCACGCAGCACAAGTGGGACATCGAATTTCAATGTACTCGTCAACTGCAGAGGTCTTGAAAAGCTCCGTTTTGCAGGAATCGAAGTTGCAAAACGTCTGCATCCCGAATTTCAGGGTTTAAAAATTTTGTTGCAAATTTTGCAAAATCATCAGTTGCAAATTTTGCTTTTGATGATTTTGTCAACTGCTCATAGGTTCCTGCAAGATTGGGGCCGGTGGGAGAGGGGGTCAACTTAGGGTCGAGGGGGAGGTCGTCCCACCGGATTCCGATAAAATGGCGATAAAATGGTCCAAATATTCCGATAGAATGGCGATAAATATAAAATTTATATATAAAAGATAAAATTCCGATAAAATGGCGATAAAAATATATTAGCGATAAAATGGTCCAAATAAATATAAATTTAACAAAATTGTGCCGCAGGCGAAATTATTTTTTGGGAGTTGTAGTTGGGGGGGGGGGGGGAGATACAGGATCGGAGTGGGGGGGAGGTCAGTCGTCCAGAACGTAGTATGAATGAATCGGTCCAGGGTGGGGGAGGGCGTGGGGGTGCCCCCAAAGGATAGCTTGCATGGCATAAAACACTGTAGCACAATGCTTTGGTGCATGGACCTAGTATTTTGAGAATAAATTTGTTTGAAAAAAATTTGAGTTTGAAAAAACAGTTTTTTTGTCTGGTACAAACATGCTGTAAATGTAGCCTTTGTTGGCGCGCGACTCTGCTCGCTTGTCGGTCATGCTGAGTAACGGTGTCGAATAGCACCAGTGCTTTCGCCAATATGCTGTCCACGGTGGCAAATTTTGGAACAATCTTAACCGCCACAGCAGTATCCTATCAAGCAATGCTGCTTATACTTTGATCTTCTTCTCGCTGGTGGTAAAACAGATCGCGTTTCTGTCAAAGAACTTATACAAATCCTAGAAGCAGGCAATAATTTACAAAATTGACAGACTGGTTTTCCGCTTTTCACGAACGTCGAAAAGCAGATTCCGCTTTTTGGCTCCGCTTCTGGCCGGGACCAAAAAGCGGCCCGCTTTGGCTGGTTTTGTTCTGGAAAAAATCGTTTGTCGTCAAGGTACCCTCATAAGCGCCTTCATATTGTAGTCGTTCAGCTTCAGAGATAGACTCAATGAGTAGAATTGCAGTTTTTCAAGTCGGTCTGACAGGGTGGAAAGAACCGAGGCCAGAAGAGCGCAGTCGCCGTCGTCTGCACTGTCGAGGGAGAAGCGGGACGTGCGTCCCTTAAGACGCAGCTCGCGCAGCGGCGACGCTTCCACACCGCGCAGAACATCGCGGTTGATGGATTCTCGTTCGAGCTCGAACGCGTCTTCTTGCGCTTCTTCGACGGTCACTGATTCGATGGAAGAGAGGCAGCTGACGCCCTTAACCATCTCTAGCAATTGAGAACAGTCGGGCGGACACCGGCAGTGTGAAGTGATCAATGGGCGGACACCCCAGACGGCTGTTGTCAGGCAAGGGTTTTCCGCTTGGCTCCGAAGTAGACATTGCAGCATCCCCGTGATTAATCTCTACTGCGCGTCGTTGCAGTGTGAGCTCAGAGCCAGTCACAGGGACGGCAGGATGGAAGAGGACGACGAGTCGCTCGACGTCTTTCCAGTGGCCACACAGTTTGCCAATCATACCCACTTTGCATGGAGACAAATCCTCATCGCCGCTCAACTTCAGAAGTTTGAAGGAGCACTTTTGTCCAGTGGAGGTGACGACTTCCAGTCTGAGAGTTTCCTGGCCATCTGAAGCTCCGCCCAAATCCATCTCAGCTGCCACCACCATTGGCTGCCGGTAGACGGTTCTTGAACGACGGAGGTGATTCCAGTCTCTGCACACCTGTGGCACCATCGCCCACTCCTTAACGTTGAGGTAGTCCAAGACCTTCTTCTGCAACTCCTGCGGCAACTCGGGAAAAAAGGTCTTCTGCTGCTGGCGGACTTCAGGCTGGGACGCCATCCTATGAATAGATGACTGGATGTGAAATGTTCATGTTCTCAGATGAGGGAAAACCAAGGTGACCAACAGAAACTCATTTTAGTCTCACTTTCAGCCAAATTATGAAGCTGGCTATAATAGTCTCAGTTCTAGCTTCATTAAAAACATGATGCTAGTCGAGTTTCAGTTTCAGTAACTGAAGCTGAGTTTCAGTTTGATTATTGAAGGTCTAGACTGCGCCATGAATTGTCTAAATCCATGTTTGAGTGCTGATATTTTGCGGATTGAAGATAAATTTTGAATGACATTAGGGTCTTGAATGTTTTAGATGAATGATATGACGATGATATGAACAAAGTGTCTGCATTAGTCGTAATATTTGGTCGGTATTTGCTAAAAGACGCTAAGATTTTGCATAATCTCAATGTTACATGACTAAACTAAACTGTGAGTTCAGTTTCAGCTATGGTGTCAAGGTTAGTTTCGATTCAGTTTCAGATTCAGTTAACTGATTGTATGTACATACCGGGTATAACTGTAACTGAAACTGAAACTAGTTCAAGTTTCTATTGGCCACCCTCCGGGGGAAACTGCTTACTGCTGCTCCACCTTCGAAAACTCCCGATTACTCCTACAGTACCGGTCAGAGCCAACGCAAAATCCCGGGTCGCTATAGCGACCCAGGCCGCTTGGGTCGGCGACCTGGGCCGCTTGCACTAAAGGATGCAGTGACGTCACGCGCGTCACTTTGGGGAGGGAGGGAACGAGCGCGCGCGGCCGCGCGCGTGACGTCACGGCATCCTTTAGCACAGGCGGCCCAGGTCGCCGACCCAAGCGGCCTGGGTCGCTAGCAACCCGGGATATAGCGTTGGCTCTGACCGGTACTGTATGTATGCACCCAATTACTCGCTTTCCCGAAAACGCGTTATGCGACATAAGAAGTGTCAGGGAAGCGTTCGAATTGTCGCGCTACCAGACAGAGACACGTGAATGGTGAGTCACATACGCACTGGAGAATAGAACTGCTAAGGCACACGACATGATTACACACGTAACGCAAGTGCTGCGCTCAGCTTATTTATTCTCATCCAAAATTGACACGACGGCCTATGCTCACAACAAGGGTGTCCACGAAGCAATAGACGTTAGAAGGTAGGCAGAAATACGTTTGAAACTTTATACTACGTGAAAGGCAAATACTACGCTCAGCACTGTACGTTGGGACCGTCAGTTGGAGCTACCGACTGGACTATAATTGGCATTATTCATTAGCACACAAACAGGACGTCACGTCACTGGCGTGAAGAACCGGGATAATATTATACTGACTATCGTCTTGTTTGGTGCATACCCCTCATTGCTCATCTTACGCGTTGTTGCGCAATATTGCGCAATACGCGTTATTGCCATTGAACGTTTGAAAGACGTTTTATTATTTATTCACACGGCATGTTCGAGATATTGACTAAAGTCTGTCCAAGAAAAATCCAGACTGGGGGTTTTTCATAGATCCCTGGCATGACTCTGGCAAACCTAGACTTGGCATACATCATTCGATAGAGGAGGGCGAGCCGCGTCGGGGCGCCTGAAAATTTCGATAATCACGCAACACGCACAGAAATGAGCGCGCGTGGAAAAAAATCGACTTTTTTAAAACGCGGTCGAATTTTTTCGTTTTAATTGCACATTGTACCTTATCATGTCCTTATTCAACCTGCCAAGCTTGGTTGCTCTAGCTGATTCCGTTCAAAAGTTACAGCAATTCTCCCAACCCCTACTTTTTCAAATCCTTAAGAAATTTTGAAAAGCGCCGCAAAATTTCCACATTTCCCCATAATTTTCGCGTTAGTTAACCAAATTGGCTGATATTTTGTGGGTATGTGTAAAACACATGAGCACATGTTTTGCCATAGGTTGCGACTCAAACGACAGCTCTGCGAACGAGCAGTGTGTCAGCGAAGTGAAATTTTTCAAAATTTTACAAAAGTTGTCACTTCTTGCGCGTGCAACGCAACTATGAATTAAAACTTGTCCAATGTCTTTTTGCATGTTTGACACAGCAGCACGCCAAATATCAGCTCGAGCGGCTACTCCAGTGAAGTACTATAGTCGCAAGATTGGCCGCGAATCGGCTCTCCCAAACGGCCAAATCTTCGACAAAATTTCCATAAGCAATAACTCGTACTACGAATACCACACAACCACCGGCTATGCACCGCTGCATTGGCCATCTTGAACTCTACAAATTTTGTCCGAACCATGTTTGTCGAATTCCGCCAACACGCTGGTAAATTTTTGTTAAACGTCACAGCTGGTACAAAATCGGCCGATTTCTGTACGCAGTGAGTACTGTAGCGCGGTCGTTCACAAAACCATTAAATTTGTAAAATTGAAAAGGAAGTCCATTATGTTAGCTCTCTTTTGGCACAAGAACGACCTGTCTAGGTGCAGCGTAGCTCGAGCTATGCATGGTCGAATGAATTGCATCAGCGCCAAATGCCGTAGTCCAAGGTGGTAACTGTAGTCAGCAGCTCCACATCGATTCTACCAAATTGCCGTTCTTCGACGGATCATAGCCCACGCTGCGCTGCACCTAGACAGGGCGTTCTTGTGTCAAAAGAGAGCTAACATAATGGGCTTCCTTTCCGATTTCACAAGTTTGATGGTTTTGTACACGACCGCGCCACAGTACTCACTGCGATCAGCAATCGGCCGATTTTGTAGCTGCGGTGACCTTTAATAGAAATTTTCTAGCGAGAGAGTCAGAATTCGGCAAACATGGTTCAGACAAAATTTGTAGAGCTCAAGATGGCCAATGCAGCGGTGCATTGCCGGTGGTTGTGTGGTATTCGTAGTACGAGTTATTGCTTATGAAAATTTGGTCGAAAATTTGGCCGTTTGGGAGAGCCGATTCGCGGCCAATCTTGCGACTATAGTATTTCACTGGAGTAGCCGCTCGAGCTGATATTTGGCATGCTGCTGTGTCAAACATGCAAAAAGACATTGGACAAGTTTTAATTCATAGTTGCGTTGCACGCGCAAGAAGTGACAACTTTTGTAAAATTTTGAAAAATTTCACTTCGCTGACACACTGCTCGTTCGCAGAGCTGTCGTTTGAGTCGCAACCTATGGCAAAACATGTGCTCATGTGTTTTACACATACCCATAAAATATCAGCTAATTTGGTTAACTAACGCGAAAATTATGGGGAAATGTGGAAATTTTGCGGCGCTTTTCAAAATTTCTTAAGGATTTGAAAAAGTAGGGGTTGGGAGAATTGCTGTAACTTTTGAACGGAATCAGCTAGAGCAACCAAGCTTGGCAGGTTGAGAAGGACACTACAAGGTACACCCTGCAATTAAAACTAAAAAATTCGACCGCGTTTTAAAAAAGTCGATTTTTTTCCACGCGCGCTCATTTCTGGTGCGTATCGCGTTATTGATTGAATTTTCAGGCGCCCCGACGCGGCTCGCCCTCCTTTATTGAATTATGTATGCGAAGTCTAAGTTTGCCGAAGTCATGCCAGGGATCTATATTAAAAACCCCCAGTCTGGATTTTTCTTGG
>JASAMZ010012860.1:0-12031 GCA_030248115.1 Linhomoeus sp. GSCO2_2 | reverse complement strand
CCAAGTCAGGCGAAGAAGATTACGAGCGCGATTTTCGAAATCGGCTAAACAGGACCCGAAAATTTTGGATTAGGAGTTCGGTGGCCTGGTCGAATTCTAGTGCGGTGGCGGTCGCAGTGTTCGTAGTTGATTTGGCGCGGCGCAGGCTATTCAATTCGATTTTTTGCAACCAATGTTAGTCCCTTGTCTACTTTCAGGCTAGCTGCTGGTGCAACGGCCCATGATGCAATCATCGCAAAGGATCTGTCGTTGCATACGGCTCCCTTTCTCGCGGCTTCTCTCTGTACAGGAGTTACTGGATGGGGCAAGGCACTCTTCTAGGAGAGCCGTTTCCAGTGGCGTAGGAGCGGTTCAGCCAATTTCAAACTACTGCCATCATAGGCGCCATTTTGACTTAGCTGCTGCACAAACGTTTGCCGGCGATGGCGAAGGAGAAGATAGCAGTGGCAGAGATCTGCCAAAATTCCTGGCTGGTTCGGCGCTTGCCACAAGCGTCGTCCTCTGCTTGCATGGTGTGCTGAGTAGCTTCCTCAGTTGATTGCGAACTTTCGATATTGTCATTCACTATCTGTTACTTTGTCATCCGTCTGCAGTAGACCGCCGGAGGCGAGGCGGCAAGGGGCAGCTGGTGGATGATCTGGTGGAAGCGGCGCGCGACAACGACCTGGGCCGACTGAGCGACCTTATCCAGGAGAAGGAGACGGACGTCAACGGCCGACATCTGTTCGGATGGACCGCCCTCCAAGTGGCCGCCTTCCGTGGGAACGTCGAGTGAGTTTTGTTCTGAATAAATGTTTGTGTTCCAGATGAACAAGCGCACGTCTGCAGGGCCGTGGAGCTGCTGATCCACGCGGGCGCCGACCTGGACGCCGGCGACGAGTACACGACGGTGAACGACACGGCCGTGCGGATGCGCCAGCACAACTTCATCGAGGGTGTAGCTTCCTCTGCCGCTTTGGCCTCTCTCTGGCGCAACTTCCACGCCAACAAGGACGCCTGCGCCGCTTTAGTGCTCGAGGCGCGCGACGCCCACTTCACGGCGCGCTTCCGGGGCCAGGTCAGCTTCCGCGGCACCACCGCCCTCCACTACGCCCTGCTCAACGACAGGAGGGAAGTGGTGGAGGCGCTGATGCGCGCCGGCGCCGACCCCACCGTCGTCAACGACGCCGGCCACCTTCCGCAGGACTACGCCGTCGACCAGGCCACACTCCACCACCTGGAGGAGTATAAACGGAAGGTGTAGCAGTCGCGAACGCATCTTGTAGGCATGGAAGTCAAGCGGCGAATATCTCCGTCGTTACAGTACAAAGAGCTGAAGCAGGAGCGGGAGGCGGAGGAGCGTCGTCGCTTCCCCCTGGAGCAGCGGTTGAAGGAAGCACTTGTCGGCCAAGACGGCGCCATCTCCACCGTAGCTTCTGCCATTCGACGGAAGGAGAACGGCTGGTCTGACGACGACCACCCGCTGGTCTTCCTCTTCCTGGGCTCCAGCGGCATCGGGAAGACGGAGCTGGCCAAGCAGGTCGCCAAGTATCTGCACAAGAAGGACGCCGACAAGGGCTTCATACGGATCGACATGTCCGAGTACCAGCAGAAGCATGAGGTGAGAAGACGGCTTGGAGCTATGCTAGCATGATCTCGCAATCTATCAACGGTATCATGCAGGTTGCCAAGTTCATCGGCAGTCCCCCAGGCTACGTCGGCCACGACGAAGGCGGTCAGCTGACGAAGAAGCTGACGGAGTGTCCCAAGGCGGTGGTTCTCTTTGACGAGATTGAGAAGGCGCACGTCGACATCCTCACCATCCTCCTACAGCTCTTTGACGAGGTGGGAGACGACTGCAAAGTATAGCACGCAACGGGGACGCCGACGAAAGTGCTTCCAATGAGAGTAACAGCGTCGCGTCTCTCCCTTCGCAGGGCCGGATGACGGACGGCAAGGGGGCTACTGTGGAGTGCAAGGAAGCCATCTTCATTATGACTTCCAATCTCGCCTCAGAGGACATTGCGCAGCACGGACTCAGCCTTCGCGCTGAAGCCGCGCGGCGCAGTCGCTCCCGTCTCCCGACCAGCGTCGACGACGTCAACAACTCAGTGGAAGCGGAGAAGGACGTGGCCGTCTCCAAAGAGTTCAAGGAGCGCGTCATCCGACCCATCCTGAAGCGCCACTTCAAGCGCGACGAGTTCCTGGGCAGGATCAACGAGATGGTCTACTTCCTGCCCTTCTCCTCATCTGAACTGGGCGAATTGGTGCGCCGAGAGCTGGATCGGTGGAAGCAGCGAGCGGAGAAGCGCCACCAGATCAGCCTCAGTTGGGACGCCAACGTGGTCGACGTCCTGGCCGAAGGCTACAACGTTCACTACGGCGCTCGCTCCATCAAACACGAGGTAAGAGGGAGACGATTAGTCGAGAGGTCTTGTTTCTTTGAGTTGTATGGCGGCAAAAACGCCTCAGAAGGCGTCTGTCGTTGTATGCGACATTGAGGTCTGACAAATCGGTGATGTGGAGAGTTTGCTACTCAAACTAGTTTGAGACAGCTACTAGAGGTTTGCGTCACTATCGGTTGCCTTCTTCCTCTCATCCAGCACTGCTGTCGACAGGAGTCTGTACGATGCGTCATGTTCAACTGCTCGGTGCTTCCAGGTGGAGAAGCGCGTGGTGAACAAGCTGGCCTCTGCGCACGAGCACCAGTTGTTCTCCAGAGGTTCCACGGTGAAGATCGTGACCGACTTCGACCGCGCCGACCCAGAGAAGCTGCCGGCCGCCAAGGCTGCCATCGAACTGGAAATCGACAATTCCACAGCGAAGCCGAAGAGTGGCAGCGCCCTGGGCAATGTCCCAATCATTGGGAAGTACATCGCTTGACACTGTGGAAAGAGAGAGAGTGTTACTCCAGTCATTGTGATGTCGGCCGGTGGTTGAACGGTAATTCTCGGTGTCAGCATTGGGTAGTAACTTTGGCTGATTATGTACTGCTTTGTGGATGTCTATTCTAGGCGATACTGTTGGAGTGAATTAGCACGTGCGATCGTGAGTAAAAATTTTACTCTACGGCGCACATTGTCCTTTCCTTGTCGACAACCGGTCTAGTTTGCAACCTGTCCAGTTTCCGCGCGCAACGAGAGATAGTTTTGGTGTGGGCAGCTGTGTCAGGCACACTGAAATTCCATTTTAGCGAGAATGACGATACTGCGCCCGAGCTTAATGCTACTAGCCGGCTCGTTTGCCGAATTGGCCGTGAAGGCGTACTATCTTTATAGACTGCTCAAACAGCTCGAGAATGACGTGGAGGGAGGGGAGCATGAGGTGGAGGGAGGGGAGCATGAGGTGGAGGAAGATGAGCATGAGAAGAGGAGCATGAGCATGGTAGAGGAGCCTGCAGAAGCAACTCCAGTCTCCGTGGAGCAGCGACTGAAGGAGGCGCTGGTGGGCCAGGACGGCGCCGTCTCCACCGTAGCTTCTGCCATCCGACGGAAGGAGAACGGCTGGTCTGACGACGACCACCCGCTGGTCTTCCTCTTCCTGGGCTCCAGCGGCATCGGGAAGACGGAGCTGGCGAAACAAGTCGCCAAGTACCTGCACGGAAGGAACGACGAGGGCTTCATCCGCATCGACATGTCCGAGTATCAGCGGGAGCACGAGGTCGACACTTGAGCTTTTGTCGGCGATGCGATTTTGCCCGTAACCGCACTCTTTCTCGTTCTACAGGTGGCCAAGTTCATCGGCAGTCCGCCTGGCTACGTCGGCCACGACGAGGGCGGCCAGCTGACGAAGAAGCTGGCCGAGTGTAACAGGGCCGGTATCAAGCCGGTGGTCCTCTTCGACGAGATCGAGAAGGCCCACGTCGACATCCTCACCATCCTGTTGCATCTCTTCGACGAGGTGACAGACGACCACCCCGCTCGGTGTGACTACAAAGCATGACGTAACGTAGCGGAGCAGCAGATACAGCAGGTCAGCCCTTTGGTAGGGTCGCATGACGGACGGTATGGGGACGACGGTGGAGTGCAAGGAGGCCATCTTCATCATGACCTCCAACCTCGCCTCCGAAGACATCGCCCAGTATGGCCTCCGCTCTGAGGGGCCCGGCCGGCAAGGGGGCGTCTCCAGAGAATTCGAAGAGCGCGTCATTTCGCCCATCCTGAAACGGCACTTCAAGCGCGACGAGTTCCTGGGTCGCATCAGCGAGGTGGTCTACTTCCTGCCCTTCTCAGGCGCCGAAGTTGGCGAACTCGTGCGCCGAGAACTGGATCGGTGGAAGCAGCGAGCCGAGAAGCGCCACCGGATCAGCCTCAGTTGGGACGCCAACGTCGTCGACGTGTTGGCCGAAGGCTACAACGTCCACTACGGTGCTCGCTCCATCAAACACGAGGCATGTGGAAGCGATGTGATTACTCTTCAGATGTATGTGCCTCCATCTTGTGAGGTACCTAGTCAACACGTGATGGAAGGGGAGGGGGGCGAGGTGAAAGGTAGTAGCGCAGCTGACCCTATCACTGGTGTCCGTGACCAGCTGGGTTCCTCCGTCTTTTCCTTGGGTGTCCCACCTATGGCTTTTTTAGTTCCCAAAATAATTATAAGTGTGTACTGCGTTCAGGTGGAGAAGCGCGTGGTGAACAAGTTGGCCATTGCGCAGATGGACGGTCTGTTGGGGAGTGGGGACGCGGTGAAGATCGTGGCCAACTTCGATTTGGCCGCCCCCGATAGGCTCGAGCTGGAAATCAGCGGTTGATTACTGTGCCCGGGCGGAATCAGCAAAATCAGCGGCCTTTGTCTTTCGAATTTTCGTTAGATTCGACAGAATACGAGAATCTCTCTCTCTCTTGCTCGGGTTTCAAAGACTGTTCGGTGCTCTTTCTCAGGTTGTTGTTACGGTAGCTGTGCACTCTGCACTCGTTCTCAGGTGTTGACGATCGTGACTCGGTGGTTTCAATTTTGTTGCGTGCTTTTTGAGTAAACACAAATTTCTACACTGCGGACAGTTGCGTAGGAGTTGTCTTCTCTGGGCGCCGACGTTCGCTGATTGCTTCGATCGTTTGTGCATCATTTCGCTTAATTTGTTGAATTTTTTCGACAGTCTAGTACGTAAGTATGCCGTCCGCTTCTTCGCTGCCGCCGTCCGACGCGCGCTGGTCTGGCGTCGTCGTGGGCTTCGTCGCCGGAGCTTCCGTAGTCGGCGGCGCCGTCCTAGGCTACTACGTCTACCGCGCTCTGGAGAGGGAGCGCAAGGCCGTCCCGCTCAGGCAGCGCCTGGAGCAGAAGCTCGTGGGGCAGAGGGGCGCCATCGCTACCGTATCCTCCGCCGTTGTGCGCAAAGAGGGCGGCTGGACGAACGGTCGTCGTCGCCCTTTGGTCTTCCTGTGCCTGGGCCCGGGCGGTTTCGGCAAGATGGAGTTGGCCAGAGAGCTGAATCGCTACCTCCACTGGGTGGGGCATCTGAGCCTCATTCCACTGGACATGGCAGAGTACCAGGACAAGAGCGACGTGAGCCAAGTGGATTGAGATTTGAGATTGTGATTTGAACTCCTCGAATAACTGTGTGGGAGTGGAAGCAATATCTCTGTGTCGTTGGAAGCATTGTCTTGTGCTGTCAGGTGGCCAAGTTGATCGGCCGTCAAATGGACGGTCCCACCATCTACAACTACAACTATCCCTGTCACCAGTGGCCGTCTACCCATCGGGAAATTGCCGTGGCGCTTCTTTCAACTGGTTCGACGGCCTCATGTTGGCGCTGGAGGGCTTCAGCCACTACTCGACTCGAAGCAGGAGGCCCTATGGCCCCCATGTACGTGTGTTGTGTCCACTTTGCCAGCTCTTTTGAAGTCTCGCATTCGGCTAACTCATTCTCAGACCGTAGTCAGTCCCAACTACGCGCCGGGCAGCTTGACCGGCGCCCTTGCCTTCTGCGTCAACCCGGTCGTGGTGCTGAGCAACGTGGAGAAGGCGCACGAGCAGGTGCTGGCCCTGCTACAGCGCGCTTTCGAAGAGGTCGATTGTTAAATAATCGGCAAATTTTGATCGGTTCCACCTCTTTGCTTCGGGGTCTACCGTAGTCTGCTGCGCCTTCAGGGCACTGTGACCGACGGTCGAGGCTCGCACGTGCGCTGCGCCGGCGCCACGTTCGTTCTGACGTCTGGGATAGGCGCGGACGGGATCGTTTCTCAAGCCGAGACGCTGCGCGACCCAGACGGCAACGCGGCGGCCATTCGGCAGTTCGAAGAGCGCGAGATCCGCCCCCTGCTGAAGGCGCAGTGGAAGAACGAGCAGCTGCTGCGCCGACTCGACGGCATCTGCTACTTCCTGCCCTTCTCGGAGGAGGAAGCGCGAGAGATGGTCGAGAGGGAGCTGGGGAAACTGCAGTTGAGAGTGGAAGCTTCGCCGGGAATACACCTGGTCTGGGAGGAGGCGGTGGTCGACGTCCTGGCCAGAGACTACCATCCCGAGATCGGCGCGCGCTCCATCGAGAACACGGTGGGAGTTGAACTGAGCCATTGTGGAGAGAGATGATGGCAAATGCCCCCCCCCCCCCCAAGATGCCGTCCGGTAGAAAAGATTCTGCCCGTGGCGCGAATAATGGAAGTCTTTGTTTCTCTGTGGGCTGTGAATAGTGAACAACTTTGCCTGCGACGCTGTATAGTCGAATTTTTCGCCTGCGGAACTGTGAATAGTGAAAGTGTGCCTTCAAAGTGCAAATACCCCTTTGTCGATATTTGTGCCCTTCAACTTACCAATCCTTCCTCTTCCCTCTTTCAGGTGAAGTGGCGCGTCGTGGACGCCTTGGCGTCTCTGGAGCAGCGACGAGCCTTCCCCAAGGGAGCGACGGTCAGACTGACGACCGGCTTCGACCCCGCCGATCCCGAAGCGTCGTCGGTCGCTTCCCGCGTCGTTCTCGAAGTGGACGAGTCGACGGCCGAGCCGCCGCAGCGCCGACGCGGCGCCTTCGGCGACATCCCCGTTCTCAGGCGTTTCTTTGACTAGCGCGCCCTTGTGTTTCGAGTCGACGTGCCTTTTTGTGCCGGTAGCTCCTAGACGTTCTGGATCTCTCTGGCTGTGTCCCATCCTAAGATTCTGTGCGATTGTCTAAAGACTCCTGGTCGTTCTTGCCCTTGCGGTCCGGTTCACTTTCGATTGTAGATAGACTTCCTCGCGTTCTTGTCCTTTGCTCAGGTGCATTCAACCGGAAGAAACGTTATAACGACGCTTGTTGCTTGCTTTGGTGGTAGCTATAGTTGCGCTTGCGCCGCACCTACAGTGTCTAGAATACACTGGAGTCATTCGCAACACTGCTTATGAATGGTTCGTCGTCGATTCAGTAGATGTCTGACGACGAAGCGGCGGAGGAAGGCGATTGCGCTGAGTACGGTAACGCCTGCCACGAGGAGGTCTACGCCTGGTACTGGAGCTTTCTGGCCGACGTCTTTGTGCAATTCAAAACTGACGACGAAGGAGAGAAAGAGTGGAACGTCAAGTGCACCCTGAGCTGCGTCGAAATCCAGTGGGTTACTGTATATTTGTTCACGGTTCTTTAGGGTACGTACTGTGTCTTGTAGTATGTAGCGGCATTGCCTTTTTTCGCCCGGCCTCAGCCGGGCGAACCCCTACGAGAGCTTATCGTGCGTGCGTGCGTCCGTCCGTTCGTCCGTTCGTTACGCTCTCAGATCTCGCCGTTGGAAAGTCGTAGGAAGGAGATCTTGGGCTCTACGGAAAGGTCTCGACTCACTGAGAATTGCGCTAAGAGGTTTCGAAATTCAAAAGTTTGAATTTCGCGAGTTACAGTAACCTAAAGTTTTAAAACGGGACTGTCAGATCTCGACGTTGGTAAGTCGTAGGAAGGCGATCTTGGGCTTTATGGATAGCTCTAGACTCACTGATCATTCCGCTAAGAGATTGCGAAATTCAAAAGTTTGAATTTCGCGCGTTACAGTAACCCAAAGGTTGAAAACGGAAAACGGTTCTAACTCGCTCGTCTTACGTCGTAGAGCGGCGTGCGATAGGTCAACTAAAAGGTATCGACGTGCTCTTACATCCGATTTAGATTTCGACATTGAAAGGTTTGAATTTCGCGAGTTACAGTAACCTGACGTTTTAAAACGCAACTGTCATATCTCGACGTTGGAAAGTCATAGGAAGGCGATCTTGGGCTCCACGGATAGGTCTCGACTTACTGGTAATTCCGCTAAGAGGTTGCAAAATTCAGAAGTTTGAATTTCGCGAGTTACAGTAACCCAAAGGTTGAAAACGGAAAACGGCTCTAACTCGCTCGTCTTACGTCGTAGAGCGGCGTGCGATAGGTCAACTAAAAGGTATCGACGCGCTCTTTTATTTGGCATTAAAGTTTTCTTAATTACGCAAACACGCGCCACGAAAAGCGATATTCTGGCGTTTTTAACGCAGAAATTGCTCTACCTCGCTCAGCGTGCGTCGTAGAGAGACGATCTTGAGTTTTCTGGATAGCTCTCGACTCCCTGATGATTTGTTCTTCTATTGGTCGAAACTCAAAAGTTTGAATATCGCGAGCTACACTAACCCAAAGACTCAAAACGCGAAACTTCTCTAACTCGCTCATCTTCCGTCGTAGAGCGGCATTCGTTCGAACGTTTGAAAGCTTACGTTGAGGCAGTTGTTGAACGGTCATTCCTAAAGAAATGCTTTTGTTTTTTAACCCTTGTCTTACGAATAACTTTGTCTGCTAAAAAAATTTATCCCGGGCGATCCCAATGTTGCCTTGCAACAACCGCTCAGAAATGCGTGTGTCTTGCTCAAAAAAATAATCCCGGGCGATCCCAATGTTGCCCTGCAAGAAACCCTCAGAAAGGAGCATGTCGGAAGTAGCGCATGAATAGTGGACTCCGGGCGGGCGCGCGTCATATCGGAAAGGCTTCGAAATGCTTTACAAAAGTATCCACTCTTTAACTCTTCCACTTTAAAACGCTCACAAACCACTCTGTATTAATCAAACAACTCAACTTTTTTAAAACAGCTTGTTGCAGAGACTGGGACCTGCTTCAAAGAGGCGAGACTTGCGTGCGTCTCTATCGGAAGTTCGCCGCCAAATTCGCCGCTTCCATCGTTGAAGAGGCCTTCCTAGAGCTCTTTCCAGAGTTGATGCCAGTGGTGCTTGACGCGGCAGCCCTACTGCAGGAAATATTGCTCGATCAGGTACGCACATAATTGGTGTTTGATAATGCTGCACTTGAATCAACGTGCATGCGTACATATTTCATGTGCTTCACAGGTGCTTTCCGGGTACGTCGACGCCGAGGCCGAGTCGCAAGTGGTAGCCGGCCTCTTGGAGCAGCAGCGGTTGGAAATGGAGGCGGCAGGGATGCCCTCCAGTTTCGGCAATCAGCAGAGGTCGAAGCGGAAGAACAACAAGCGCAGAAGACACCAACAGCGTCAACCACCTGAGCTGCAAAGGGAAGAGGAAGCTGCTCCAAAGGAAAGACAGCCAATAACAATGGTCGGCGTCCTGAAGAGGCTCTGGCCGATTTACGGCGACCAATTGACCGAACTGACTCTGAAACGACAAGAGGATAATGGGCCTAAAGAGGAGGCGCCCCAACCTACTGCGCAGGAGATGCGCGACTGCAAGCGCCGTTTGCTGCGCGCGCTTCAGGAGCAACAACAGAAGGGAATGACTGCCAAAGAATCTTGGACTGGAGTGGATGTTCTGCCCGACTACGACGACGATACCTGCGATTGGGGCGAGATGGGAGTGGGCCTGATGATAGAAGTGAATGGGCACTTAGGGTTCAGGGGAGAAGCGCGGCCGTTGGATGGAGAATCTGTGGGCTTCGCCGCAATCGTAGCTCGCACACTGGCAGACATAGCCAATGAGAAGGCGCAGGCGCAGCAGAACGCAGTCAACGACAAAGCGACTACAAGTAGCGGCAGTATGTCGGCTGATATGGAGGTCCACGCGATACAGCGTCGCAAGAATATGAACCGCATTCGGCACGTCATGGCGGAGTTCGGATTCGCCTTCCAGGACGCTTCGAATGGGGATGCATCGGAGTAGGTGTGAACTTGTTCGGCCGACGGTACATTACGTTTGATGAATGTCTGTCTATTCAGAGTTGCTGCAAAACGCCGAACACCAACCCCTCCTCTCGACGACGAACTGTCGAGCGATCTGAAGTCTGCCGACTCTACTGCCGCCACTTCCTTTTCACCCTCAATTTTACCTCAATTGGCTACTGCAGCGGTCGACCTGGGGTTCGACGAGGAGCGAGACGCCCACCTGTTGGGGCGCAACCTCTTGGCGCAGACCGATGAAGAGGTCATCAAGTACTGGTGGCAGCGCTATCGATTGTTCAGTCGATTCGACCAGGGCGTCGCCATGGACAGAGGTACGTACATTGTACATTGCTTGCTCGCTACTGTATTCCTTATCGCCTTTACAGAATATGCATTTGAGCGTCTTTTCAGAAGGCCTGTTCTCAGTCACACCCGAGAGGATAGCGGAGCACATAGCCGAGAGGTTCCGCGGCTGCTCCCTCGTCGTGGACGCCTTCTGCGGCGTGGGCGGCAACACCGTTCAATTCGCCAAAGTCGCCGATCATGGTGAGTTACCGTAAATCCTCCAGTGAACACCGTGAGCGCTTATTTTTTTATCCTGCCGCTAGGAGGAGCGCCTGTATTGGAGGTGGGGGGGGGGGGGGAGGAGCTACTCCGAGGGGGCGGTCATTGGAGGAAATACGGTATGTATGATGATTGAATGGTGGTTGCACGATGAGTGCGCAGTAATTGTAACTTGATCTGCCGGTATTGTCACTGTAGTTGTAGAAATCTCCTTTTCAGTGATCGCCGTCGACATGGATCCGGTGCGTCTCAAGTGCGCCCGTCGCAACGCGCGCGTCTACGGCGTGGCCGACCGTATCAGCTTCCTTCTGGCCGACTTCTTTTCCTTGCGAGGACTGAGGGCGGACGCCGTCTTCCTGAGTCCGCCCTGGGGCGGCCCAGCCTACCTCGATGTGGAAGTTTACGATTTGAAACGCGATATGCGCCCCCTGGATGGTTTGGCAGTCTTCGAGGCTGCCAGAAGCATCTCGCCCAATATAGCCTACTTCGTGCCCAGGAACACGGACGTCAAACAGGTACAGGCTAACACATGTGGTTTTCCAGCCAGTGTTATTGCCTTTCGAACAGTCTGCTGACCGTAGATACTCTAATAAGCTAAGGGGAAGGGGCTTATTTTTTCAACCTCTAAGGGGTGGAGGTCACTAGGGGAGGATGTGGGGTTGTGCGAAGGGGGGGGGGGGGGTTTGGCTAATAATAATTCAACCCCTCTTCCGGTGGCCAAATGTACACAAATCGCACAGTATGCGTTGTATAGTCCGCATACATACATTATGTTATGTCATATAGTACGTAGTGGTAGGGTAGGATTACCATTGAGGGTATACTCGTTCGAGGGCTCTCGTTAGAGTATGTACTGTATACAGTTTCCAATTGCCGTCCAGCAGCAAGCTGTCTGGCAATTTCAATTCAAAGTGGTCTCCTTTGATTCCTTCAGTTGGCGCAGCTGGCTGGGAAAGGCGGCAAGGTCGAGGTTGAGCAGAGCGTGCTGAATCAGAAGTTGAAGGCCGTCACCGCCTACTATGGATCTCTCTGCTCCGATGACGACAAACATAAGTGATTTTGTGTTGCTTGTAATGTTCGCGTCGCGTGATGTTAGCTCGTCGTTGACATTTGATAAACCGGTTTCTACTTCAATGTGTGATTGATGCTTATGTGTCGTCGTTGCGCCACGTCTTTCCGCCATTTGCTGCTCTCGTGGTCACTGTAAGTTATTCAGTACTTTAGTCGTCTACTGCAATGTCGTCGTCGCCCTCTGAGCGCAAAGCCTTCGCCGAGAAGCAACTGGAGTTGGCGAAGATCGACCAGTCCAAATTGGTCAGCGACATTCAGACTCTAGAGTTGGCCGATTCTTCAAGCAGCCATGGAGAGCTGCGACTCGTCAAGCTGGGCGCGCACTTGCTGAAAGAGCTTCAGAACGGGAAGAGGTGTGTTTCTGAAGTGAAGGGGGCTGGGG
>JASAMZ010012856.1:0-23986 GCA_030248115.1 Linhomoeus sp. GSCO2_2 | reverse complement strand
AGCGTTATGTAGGCACTGACCTTGCATTGCCAGCGTGTGAGCTCGACTCGTGTTGAAGCCTCCCGAAGCCGATCTCCCGAGGCAGGCCGATGGGCGAGTGGGACCGTCCTGCACTCACAACTGCGCGAGCGGGTGGTCCATCAAGTCGGCGCGGGTGCCGAGCGACCGAGCGAAGGCCGAGGCGAGCGCTTCCGGCGGCCCGCAGACGTCCGGCGCGAAGACCTCGACGACCCAGGTCGAGATGGTGTCGACAGCCGGCCCGAAGGAGTCGCCCGCTGAGACCTCCGCCAAGGATACGGCCGCCGGATCCACTGGCGAGAAAAGCGGCTGAACGAGAAGCGCGATTGCACAATGCGCCGCAATGAAGTGAAACGGCTGCGATATTTGCAAGCGTTGATATGGCGTGACGTGAGTTGAGAGGAGTGGAGTCAGGGCTCGATCGGTCGGCGCGAATACGCCCCTCGGGAATCTGAAATGAGCCGACAGTACGTACGCACATAAGGACGCCTCCCAGTAAGTACACTGCACCATTGACCGCCTGATAGGGCGGACTCCGACAGGGAGGCGGCCATAAGCAGGCTCCTTGTAGGTACATTTGGACGCCTCCACTCATCGGGAGAAAATCTGTAATAATGAGACGGCAGTACTTGTGGACGCTACACAGTACACACATCCCCCCATTGCCCCACTTATGGCGCATGCCGTCCCTATAGGGTGCGTGGCGGTCATAAGGGGTCATGCCACCCAGTACACACACGTCCCACCTTTGACCCCACTTATGGGCGCCTGCCGTCCCTATAGGGTGCGTGGTGGCCCTTAAGTGGGCCATGGGGGGTCACGCCACCCGGCCAAGGGCCGCCTCACGTCCGTAGGGGGCGCGAGGCGACCCTTAAGTGGGCCATGGGGATGTTCTACTTATTGCGCCCCGGGGCGCTTATGCGGGGGGGGGGGGGGGGGGGGGGCGCTTAAGCGGAAAAACCCGGTACAACTCAGAAATATGACGCGCATGGCTATGAGGTTGACCGCTACGAGACCATCTTTTCGGCACAGTGTTGTTGTTATTTCGCCGCCCCCCAGGGCGGCGAGTATATATGTTACCGTGACTACCCGGATCCAGTGAAAACCCGGATATCCGGGTTTTCACTGGTCGACTTAGTGAAAACCCGGATATCCGGGTTTTCACTGACAGGTTAGTGAAAACCCGGATAACGTAAAATTATCCGGGTTTTCACTGAAAGTTTAGTGAAAACCCGGATATGCGAGATTTCGTGGGAGGTCAGTGAAAATCATGTTTTCTGTGTTTTCACTAACCTCTTCGAAGAAAATAGCCTAGAAATCGAGGTTCCTATGCTTCCGAACACTGGTGACGAAACAAGTGCTTTTGAATCGCAAGTCGCGTTGTTTGTTGTGCGAAACAAGTGCCGTGGAGTGCGATACGTGCGTTCTTACGTAAGACAGTGCACCTTTGCCGAGACGCCATTTTACAATGCGCCCGAGTTTCACAAGATTTGCGCCCAATTGGCCCGTTTCAACAGGGGCGAAGTATACGGGGGATGTGCATCCCGCTTACAGTTTCCACGTGGCTGAAAGTTGGCGTAAGCGCTAGCAGGGAAGGGACACAGCCGGCCTAAGCAGGAGGTGAATTATATGGAGGAGTGTTTATTCCACTTACAGTTTGCACTAAAACTCGGTCGACGTCGCGCCTGGCGGGTCTCAACTGAGGCTTAGCGCGACCACCAACTTCAGGGCGCGCTCCGCGCGCCCCGAAGTCGGTCACCGGTCGCGTTAAGCCTAAGTTTCGACCCGCCAGACTGCGACGCCGACTGACTCTTGTGGACTGTGGGCGCAGGGCGAGCCTAAGCATAGCCTGATTTGGAAGGAACCAAACGGCCAACAGGCAATAGAAATATGCGTTATAGCAGTGTATTGCGCGATTTTGAGCATATCGGAGAATATCCGGGTTTTCCCTAACCTATCAGGGAAAACCCGGATATCCGGGTTTTCACTAACTCAACAGTGAATACCCGGATATCCGGGTTTTCACTAACCAACTTAGTGAAAACCCGGATATCCGAGTTTTCACTGAAGACGGGTTCTCCCGGTCACATATATACGGACGCTAATGTCTGTTTGTGTGTGTGTGTGTCCGTGTGTCCGGAACAACTAAACATGACGGTTAGTGCCACCCGATGGAGTCGAATGCGCTGAGTAACGCGCCGTTGTCCGTTTCGGTTGCTAGTTTCGCTATTTCGAGATATTTACAATTAAAATACGAAAATGTCAAAAATGGCACTTTTATTTACAACTCGTATCGAGAAAGTTTTTGCTGAAATGGAAAGGGCATAAGACGTGATGAATTTGTGACATAGTTTCCGATTTTGGAATTCACGAAATTAAGGATATTTTCAAGGTTTTTGTCAAAATTCCCAAATTTCGACAAATTCAAACAGCTTAACTTTCAAAACTTCTTTGCACGGATGCATCGAGCATAGTCTGCCAAGTATTTAGCAAATAGTTTCAGCGAATATAATTAACGGAATTTAGGATATTTTTAAGGATTTTGTCAAAATCCACGAATTTCGACGATTTCAAACAGCTTAAATTTCAAAATTTCTTTTCACGGATGTGTCGAGCATAGTCTGCCAAGTATTTATCAAATAGTTTCAGATTTTATAATTAACGAAATTAGGGGTATTTTCAAGGTTTTTTTTCAAAATTCTCAAATATTGACAAATTCAAACAGCTTAAATTTCAAAACTTCTTTGCACGGATGTATCGAGCATAGTCTGCCAAGCATTTAGCAAATAGTTTCAGCGAATATAATTAACGAAATTTAGGATATTATTAAGGAATTTGTTAAAATCCACAAATTTCGACTATTTCAAACAGCTTAAATTTCAAAATTTTTTTCACGGATGTGTCGAGCATAGTCTGCCAAGTATTTATCAAATAGTTTCAGATTTTATCATTAACGAAATTAGGGATATTATCGAGGGTATTGTCAAAATTCCCAAATTTCGACAATATCAAACGGCTTAAATTTCATATTTTCTTTACATGGTTGTGTCGGGCATAGGCTGCCAAGTATTTAGCAACTCGTTCTAGATTTTATAATTAACGAAGTTTGGGATATTTTCACGGTTTTTGTCAAAATTCCCAAATTACGACAATTTCAAAGAGCTTAAATTTCACAATTTCTTTGCGTTGATGCATTGGGCACAGTCTGCCAAGTATTTAGCAAACAGTTTCTGGTTTTATAACTAAAGAATTTGGGTATATTTTAAGGTTTTTGTCAAATTGCAAAATTTCGACAATTTTAAGCAGCTTAAGTTTCAAAATATCTTTGTGTGGATGCATCGGGCTCTAAGCCCAAAAGGATAGGGCGTCGTCCCATTTATACCCTTTTCAATAGGGCGTCGTTCCATTTATACCCTTTTCAATAGGGCTTCGTCCCATTTGTACCCTTTTCAATAGGGCGTCGTCCCATTTAGACGCTTCTATTGCACTGTGTGCCTGCGGCGAATTTCTCTGATCCATTTATGGATCAGTTGCCACAATTATAAGCGCAAAGTGTTCCTGCGGCGAATCTTCTGATCCATTTGTGGATCAGGTATCACGAACAAATCCAAGACCAATTGCGGCGATACCCCACCAGATTGTCGACTAAATGTCTAGCGGCACTTCACTATCCAGTGCACATCATCGGGCACACGCTCTCAAGTTTACACTGATGCCAACGTGGTGCCACAGTTTTTACACAAAGCTTGTTTCCACACTTGTTCCGCTTCACGAGTTGCCCGTTCGCAACGCGATAAGGTATTGCGTGGCAACATTTAGGCAAGGCAATCGTTATCACGTTTCACATAAGATGCAAAATCTTCTGCTGTGCTACCAATTAACTGACCAATTGCTCCGCTTCACGAGCTCCCACTTCGCAAGAGGGTTTGCGTAGAAATATTGATTTCGCCCGGGATTTGGCGTTTTGAGCTAGAAGATTTCACAGACTATGCCCGATATCAATGCATGCAAAGATGCATGCACCATCCATGCAAAGACATTGCCAAATTATTTAAGCTGTTTGAAATTGTCAAAGTCTGCAAATTTGTCAACGACGCCGAACTTTGAAATCTGTACGTATGTACAGTATGTAGGTACTTCGCCGGTGGTGAAGTATCGTCACGCATACCTATGTAGCAAACGACACGTCAGGTATAGAAGAAACTGCCTGGTTGAAGCAACACTGTCCAGTCAAACGAGCCGCCACTCCGTTCTGTTCTTCCCAACCTTGAGGGGCTTACATGTAAGCCTTTTGACAGTATACATGTTACTCTACCGTCAACTAATTTGTACAATGGGTAGTCTCAGTTCAGCAGATCCAAACAGACAGCATCGGTGTTTTCGTCGCTCCCACTGTTTGCGTTGGTACGTCAAGGATAGAGTTCAGGGCCAACTGCAGAACCAGCTCTACTACCCCCGTGGAAATAAACCGTCTAGACACTGGTAATCACATACACTTAAGCACCTACCTACGTCAACTGTGCTGAGTTTTTCGAAATTCCAATCCCTTCCCCCCCCCCCTTTTACAGCACGCTGTCGTGTTGTGTACTGTAACAACGGGGGCACATTCAGTATACTTGAGCAATCCTGCGTTTTGTGCTCCAATTAGCGCATGGATTGAGATAGAGTGCTGAATATTTGCCCCCGTCTTGTGAAGACATTAGGGTGTCATATGAGCAAGTATGACCTAACTCTAAAGCTTGGTTCACACTGAGCAAGAAATAAGAAATAAGAAATAGCGAAATAAGAAGCAAGAAATAAGCTTTGAGAAATAAGAAATAGGAAATAAGTTTTGCGTTCACACTGCGCGTCAAGGAATAACATTCTTGCGCATTATTCGACGCTCAGAGGGACTCTTGATAGACAGTTCGACTCATTTGATGTGTCAAATTAATGCAGTAATGTTGTGACCATATCTTGACAAATTTTCCCTGCAGGAATCGCTATATTGATTTCAAAATCAACAAAAAAAATTGTTCTTGCACTAAAATTAGCCAATTCTATTGAGGGCAGTGAATAAATTTAACAATTCTTAGTTTACGAACGCTATTACAGAGTTCTCAAAACGGTTTATGATCGTTCTGGTGCTGTTGGACTGTTGCTAAATCAAATTCGTTTACATACTGCCTTGTTTCTTGAGGAATCCCTTGTTTCTTGAGAAATGAAGTTGAACCGGATTCAACTGTTATTTCTTGCCTATTTCTTATTTCTTAGTTCTTATTTCTCGCGGTGTGAATTAAGAAATAAGAAATAGGCCGCGTATTCCCTGTTTCTTATTTCTTATTTCTTATTTCTTGCTCAGTGTGAACCGGGCTTTATGCAGCGTGCTGTGGATGGGCGGGGGGCTGGAATTTAGAAAGACCCCTCACATCACTGTGACAAAACTGATTGCGCTAGAATATGTACATATGCAGTTGGCCTGTTTACCCAATCCCGACTGCGTATTCTTTTGGGAATCCCATGTGCGTCGACGAGCACATGCGCACCTGGATGAAGACCATCGAGCAGTGGGAGGGCCGCACCACCAAAGTAACCTCATGGTGGGACTCGGCTTCCACTGGGCAGCACCTCTTTCCCGTCATTGACACCGGGAGCCCCCACTTCGTCGTCGCTGAGGATGCGGCCCTGTGGGAGAAACACACAATTGTGCCCAGTGTTTTGAAAGTCCAGCAACCCCCCCCCCCCTCAGTCAATAACAGGCTGTATTGAAGGTAGCGAAGTGAAACTTCTAGGTGGTACTCTAATGTCTCCTGTCGCTGCTGCTATTCCTCTTGCTAGCGGCCATCGCCATGGAGAAGAAGGGTACCGTTGGCAGAAGCATGATAAGCAACCCAACTTTGATTTTTTCGCCGCGCCTCAGCGCGGCGAGGTGTATATATACGGTCGACAATGTCTGTCTGTCTGTCCGTCCGTCCGTCCGTCCGTGGCACCGAAGTAAAACATGTGACATATGTGGTCAAGTAGAGTCGAGGTCGCTGAGTACGGATCCGGTGTAAGTTTGTGTTGCTAATTTCGCATTTTCGAGATATTCGCAATTAAAATTCGAAAATGTCACAAATCGACTTTTTCGTATGATGCGCTAGCCGCGAAATTTCTTCAGAAATGGAAGGAGCATGGACCGCGGATAATTTGTAACACAAAAGAAATTTGTTGCAAATGTGGAATTTAATAGAAATACGCGATTATTTGTCAAAATTGCATAAATTGACTAAAATACAACGTCGTTTATTGACAAATTTGAATGCAGAAATGGAAAGGTCGTATGCCAATAAGAATTTGTGACATAGTCTTGCAGTTTTTTAAAATTGCAATTTCGAGATATTTTTAATCCAAATATGGAAATGTCGAAAATCGACTTTTTCACCTGATGATATAGCGGCGAAATTTCTTCAGAAATGGAAGGAGCATGGACTGCGGATAACTTGTAATGCAAGAGAAATTTTTTGCAAATATGGAATTTAACAGAAATACGTGATTATTTTTCAAAATTCCATAAATCAACAAAAATAGAACGTCGTTTTTTGACGAATTTGAACGCGGAAATGGTAAGGCCGTATGCCAATAAGAATTTGTGACATAGGTTTACATTTCAATAAATTCCATTTTCGAGATATTTAAATTTAAAATTTTAAATAAATGTCAAAATCGAGATTTTCGTCTAATGGCCAGAACAGCTGTTTATTGATGATAACGATGAATGTGCACTCCGAAACAGAAATGCGTACGCTGAACACAGGAATTCGCTCGCACCAAACTTTTGGCAAGTTTTTTCGCCGCGCCTCAGCGCGGCGAGGTGTATATATACGGATGACAATGTGTGTGTGTGTGTGTGTGTGTGTGTGTCTGTCTGTCTGTCTGTCTGTCTGTCTGTCTGTCCGCGCATCGAAATAAGGTATGTGGCATATGTGGTCAAGTAGAGTCAAGGTCGCTGAGTACGGATCCGACGTCCGTTTCTGTTGCTAATTTCGCATTTTCGAGATAATTACAATTAAAATATGAAAATGTTGAAAATCGACTTTTTCGCCTGATCAGGTAGCGACGAAATTTCTTCAGAAATGGAAAGAGCATAGACCGCGGATAATTTGTAACACAAAAGAATTTTTTTGGAAATGTGGAATTTGACAGAAATACGCGATTATCTGTCAAAATTTCATAAAATGACAAAAATAGAACGTCATTTATTGACGATTGTGAATGCAGAAAGGAAAGGTCTAGTGGCGTTAAGAATTTGTGACGTAGTTTTACAGATGTAAAAAGTTGCAATTTGGAGATATTCACAATTAAAATACAAAAATGTCAAAAATCGACTTTTTCACCTGATGAGCTAGCGACGAAATTTCTTCAGAAATGGAAAGAGCATAGACCGCGGATAATTTGTAACACAAAAGAAATTTTTTGCAAATGTCGAATTTAATAGAAATACGCGATTATTTGTCCAAATTGCATAAATTGACTAAAATGCAACGTTATTTATTGACGAATGTGAATGCAGAAATGGAAAGGTCGTATGCCAATAAGAATTTGTGACATAGTTTTGCAGTTTTTAAAAATTGCAATTTTGAGACATTTTCAATCAAAATATGAAAATGGCGAAAATCGATTTTTTCACCTGATGAGATATAACGGCGAAATTTCTTTAGAAATGGAAAGAGTATAGACTGCGGATAATTTGTAACGCAAGAGAAATTTTTTGCAAATTGGAATTTAATAGAAATACATGATTATTTTTCAAAATTCCATAAATCAACAAAATAGAACGTCGTTTTTTGACGAATTTGAACGCAGAAATGGTAAGGCCGTATGCCAATAAGAATTTGTGACATAGTTTTACAGTTTTAATAAATTCCAATTTCGAGATATTTAGAATTGAAATTCAAAAAAATGTCAAAATTCAGATTTTCGTCTGATGGCCAGAACAGCTGTTTATTGATGAATGTGCACTCGGAAACCGAAATGCGTACGCTGAACACAGGAATTCGCTCGCACCAAATTTTTGACAAGTTTTTTTGTTGGATGTGACGTTTTCACACAGGTAGGAAACATCAGATAAACGGCGTCGTATCATGCCGATAACATATAGCGAACGCGGCGATATCACTGAGCTTCAGATCAGCTGTACAGACAACCGTATCGTGGGGATAGCTGCACTTGGCATTAAGGTACACATTCTCAAGACACTTTCTCCAGATGCGGCTAACGATGTGTACAAAGTTCACTATACTGTTCACCAAAATTTGACAGACACAAAGTATAGGTTGAACTTTTTACACACACAGCTTGTTCACTACACAACTGGTGAAAATTACGAAAGTCGTTCTTGCGTGATTTCGAAGCTTATTGCGTGTCCTTTTAAACGCTATCCCGTCAGCCCCAAAAGGGTGATTCACTCGCGAGCCGCAGCCGCCCGAAAGGCGACGCGGTCGTGCAATTTGAGTGATTTTGCGTTTCACGCCCACATTTGCGCATGGGTTGATTCAGACTGTTGAATTTTTGCGCCCGAGGTGTGAAGACATTAAGGTACCTTGCGCTCAAGTATGGCTTTGTTAGAGTGGAGGGGGGTGGGGCCTGGAGTTTCGAAAGATCCGGTAGAGTACCTTGATACGTCGCAGAACAGTACAGGATTACCGACGATGACAGACTAGCACCTAAGTCACGCGACGTCTGACCCTAGAGAACCCCCACCCCAACCCAACGAAATTTGCTTGCCTCGCTTGATTTTAGCTATTTCAACCAAATGCAGGCAATTTTTTGCACCTTTTTGAAATGTTTGCACATTGGCAAGTCTACTCACCGGTAGCCTCCCTCCCACCGCCCCCTCCATGAACAGTGGTCACCCCATCCCCCGCGGTTCGCCTCTCCTGACAGTCAATTGAAGATGCCGAGCGCGGTTTTCGGACTACAACGCAGCAAGGACTTCGTCAGAAGTCGTGACGACGACGGGAATGAAAAGGAGCTCAGGAGCTTCGTTCATAGCCTCGTGCCAGCAGATGCCAACGGCGATTTTTCGCCCTTGCTCTCTCCACTCCGCAACTTGCTCTTCGCCAACCCCAGACACCGACGTGACCATGGCTTATCAACAATCGTCAACCTTGCACAACACTGTATCGAGGCGTTCGTTTAGGGCCACCTGACGCCAAGGCGCTCGAGATGTATCGAAGCGGCTGTTTGTCTTTTTGGGTCGCCCCCAACTTTGGCCCGTTGGGCGTTTTGGGCTTGGGAGTGTGCCTATACGGCGCCTGCGCGAAGGCAGACTGGCACATCAAGCAGCGACGGGCGCCAACGACAGCCGCAGAGGAGGCGCAAGAAGGATGGACTTTGCGGGTCACGGAAATCAAGGTGCGAGCGAACTGCTACGGTGCGCCCAGATTAGCGGTCCAGCCGCAAACGACGGTTTCTTCAGCTGGGCGACAAGGCACTAGAGGGAGAGAGGAACGTCGAGCTGAACTCCGGCTCGCCCTACATACTGATCGACGAAGGCGTCGACGTTCTAATGATCAAGTTCCGATGGCTGATGCAAACGGCCGACAGTCTCACGTGCCAAGGGTCGGCCGCCAACATCCGTGATCCGCGCGACGAGATGGGCCGCGACAACCAGCGGCTTTATCTCTGCTCCATGGCCTATGAGGTCGACGTTTCACGAGAGGCCTCAGCCGGGCGACACATTACGAGAGCTCGGCGTGCGTGCGTGTGCGCATGCGCCCGTTCGTTCGTGGCACTTTCAGGGCCCGCTTGGCGGGTCAAAGCTAAGGCTCAACGCAATCGGTGACTGACTTCAGGGCTCTGAGTCTGAAGTCTGACTTCGGAGCGCGCCCTGAAGTTGGTGATATCAATTTCAGTTGGCGGGCTTGAATTTCGAATGGCTCGGTACATACCGTAAAAACTCCAATAAGCGACCCCCCTCCATTAAGCGACCCCACACCAATAAGCGACCCCCCTAGAGGGGGGATTGAAATAATAAGCGACCCCCCCTCCAATAAGCGACCCCATTTTCTGTCAAAAACTGCCCAATATTCCTTGATAAGCCACTGTTCATCCCAGTATAGCACACCTAAGTTCAATAATGTGTGTAAAGTCACGCTCGTCGTTGATTATGCTCTTACTGTCAAGTTTTGTTAGCCAAGACACCCAATCATACAGGTTTCAACGCAAGAAATTGCAAAGTTGTATGCTGAGGTATTGACTCAGACTTACATTGAACAATAAGCGACCCCCCTCCAATAAGCGACCTCCCTCTAATAAGCGACCCCCCTAGAGGGATGGTTGAAATACATAATAAGCGACCAGGTCGCTTATTGGAGGTTTTACGGTATGTAGATGTCGCTTCTGCGGTCTCATTGACTATCTTTGAACATGGGGAAGTTTCTTTTCTTTGAACGCTACACTAGCTGGAGGGTTCGTTGCTTTGACATGTGTGATTTAGATTTTTTCGCCGCGCCTCAGCGCGGCGAGGTGTATATATACGGATGACAATGTCTGTGTGTGTGTGTGTGTGTGTGTGTGTCTGTCCGTCCGCGCATCGAAATAAGATATGTGACATATGTGGTCAAGTAGAGTCAAGGTCGCTGAGTACGGAGCCGATATCCGTTCCTGTTGCTAATTTCGCATTTTCGAGATATTTACAATTAAAATACGAAAATGTCGAAAATCGACTTCTTCGTCTGATGAGCTAGCCGCAAAATTTCTTCAGACATGGAAAGGGCATGGACCACGGATAATTTGTAACACAAAAGAAATCTTTTGCAAATGTGGAATTTAGTACAAATACGCGATTGTTTGTCAAAATTCCATAAATTGACTAAAATAGAACGTCATTTATCGACGAATGTGGATGCAGAAATGGAAAGGTCATTATGCCAGTAAGAATTTGTGACATAGTTTTACAGGTTTGAAAAATTGCAATTTCGAGATATTTGCAATCAAAATATGAAAATGTCAAAAATCGACTTTTACGCCTGATGAGCCAGCAGCGAAATTTCTTCAGAAATGGAAAGGGCATAGACCGCGGATAATTTGTACCACAAAAGAATTTTTTTGCTAACATGGAATTACTCAGAAATGCGCGATTATTTGTCAAAATTCCATAAATTGAAATGGGACGTCATTTATTGACGAATATGAATGCAGAAATGGAAACGTCATACGCCAATAAAAATTTGTGATATAGCTTTACAGTTATGAAATATGACAATTTCGAGGTATTTACAATTAAAGTATGAAAATGTCGAAAATCGACTTTTTCACCTGGTGGCCAAAAGAGTTGTTTATTGATGAATGTGCACGCGGAAATAGCAATGTCGTATGCCAAACACAGCAATTCGCGATGAAGAACAAGCTCACCAACCTTTTGGCAAGTTTTTTTTGTTGGATTTGACGATTTCACACAAGTAGGAAACATCAGATAAACGGCGTCGTATCATGCCGATACCATATAGCGAACGCGGCGATATCACTGAGCTTTAGATCAGCTGTACAGACAACCGTATCGTGTGAATACATGTAGCTGCACTTCGTATTAAGGTACACGTTCTCAAGACCGCTTCTCCTGATGCGTCTAACGATGTATACAAAGTTCACTGTACTGTTCACCAAAATTAGACAGACACAAAGCATAGGTTGAACTTTTTACACACACAGCTTGTTCCTACGATCACCATTAGCTTCATCAATGAGGGCTCAAGCAGCGATCGTCCACTGACGCTAGAACCGGAGGACTACGTCTACTGGGTGGAAACAAATGAGAACAAGCATTACTGCAAGGTGAAGTTGCTGTGCTATGAGTGGGGGTGGGGGGGGGGGGGGGGGCCTGAAAAGACGCATTCAATAATCTTCTTGCTGGCCGCCTATTGTAATCACCTATCGGCAACAGGTATAAAATCGAAAATAGGTACCTTCTTGTGTGCCTAATAATTTCTCTACATTGCTCAACAATATTAGTTCTACGTGTTTAGGTGTATTTGGACAGCACGGATGCCGCGGAAGCGGGCACTGCGCTGGTGCTTGGAATGCCTTTCTTCCGAAAGTACTACGTTGAACTGGAATCTGACGATCGCGGATCGAGACAAGCCAAGACAACGACAGTCCGTTTAGCGCCGAAAAAGGACGAATGCACTGTCAAGTGATTGACCTGTTATGGTCACTTTCAGTAACGGTTTTGATGACTCTGCGGGGTAGTCATACTCAGTTCGTTGCTACTGTCACATCTGTTACGTCTTTCTGTTGCGTGTTAATGAGAGAGATTCGCATGCGCTTAGTTGGAGGGGGGGGGGGGGGGGGGGAGTGTTAAATTGAGGTCCCATCCTCTTTGCCCCCCCCCCGCCCCTTCCTCCTCCTGGTCAGCCAGCTTATGCTTACCTAAGAAAATGCGTCGCACCTGGACCTATCTATCGACCCAGAAGCGCCAGGGTGGGAGACGCGGGTACTGTGCGGGCTCCAGTGGGCTGGCTGGGAGACCAAGTAGCAAATATGGGTGACCGTTCCATTGGAAATGGCAATATCGCCTCGGGCCCGGACAACTGGACGCCGCCGACTGGGCGCCGCCAACTGGGCGCCAACTGCACTCAGCTGATGCTGAAATTCAAGCTTAGGCTTAAGGTTAAGGTAACACTTAGTTCATGATAATACTTATGCTTAAGCTTTAGCTTATGTAAGTTCTAGCTTAGACTAACGCTTAGGTTTATACCAGATTTCAGCTTGCGATACGATTGTCATTTAATCTCAGACTTGAGCTCAGACTCAAGTTAGACTATTGTACCTATGTAGGCTTACTTCCAAGCCTACAGTAGGCCCAGGTTCTGGTTTTAGTTAGAAATGTATCCCTGGCGCCCAGTTGTCCCAGGCGCCAAGTTGGCGGGCCCAGTTGTCGCTGGCGCCCACTTGGCGGCGGCCAGTTGTCGCTGGCGCCCAGTTGGCGGCGCCCAGTTGTCGCTGGCGCCCACTTGGCGGCGCCCAGTTGGCGGCGCCCAGTCGGTGGCGCCCAGTCGTCCTAGACCGCTATCGCCTCGTCTGAGAAGGAGACCGAGGCTCAGAAAGTGTAGAATTACAGTAGACTTGAGAAACATGGGTGCCAACGGCACCACTGTTGTCAGTATGTACTGTACGTATATCTAAGGCGATTGGCATATAAAGCTGTTTGTGTGGTGTTGAATGCCAGAAGGAAACTGAGGAGCAACGTAGGTACATGGCTACAGCAGTAGGTACTGTTGGAGTTGGCAATTGCCCGCTCCCGATGAATGCGACTTTTCAAATTCCCCGAGACCGCCTCATGAATATTTCGAGAAGCGCGTTGTGCGCAACATAGTGAATGCAACGCTATGGACTGGCGTTCTGTAGAGTAGTAGAGTGACATATTTTCTGCTTATGAGAATGTTGTCAAAAGGCGACATTTGCGTTGCCCTGACTCTGGCATGCTTCACATGCGTTGTCACTGGTCCACCATCGCAACAGACCCTTCTGCTCCATCTTCCTGAAGACGAAGAGTCGGACGACGAGCTTGTTGGTGGGCCATTGGAGTATTTTGTCTGCAGTCGAATCCAAAAGTTTTTAATATTCCAGTCGTATGTTGCAGGAGAGACTCCAACCTCTGTCGCTCATGTACCTATTCACACCAGCTCCGCGTTTGCTAACCTTCCACTCCCAATTTTCCAGTTCTCAGCGACGCTGTGCCCTTCGTTCCCGCGAATCCTCCGCCGGGCACTGGCACTGCAGCTTGCTATCCGCCGGGTCAGGGCAACGCGCGAAACCCGGGCGGTGGGGCTGACGACTGGTCATGGCTGACAGATCAGCAAGAGGGTCGGCAAGCTCCCCAAGCTCCTCAGGGCCAGCCGTCTGGCCACCAAGAAAACTGGCAGCAGCAATACCAGCAAGACCTGCTGGACCCCATGATGTCGGCAGTGGGCGGGTCGGATAGTAGCTTCAGTTTCTTCGATCAGGGAGTTTTCGGCGAAGGGGCGCCGCCGGTCCAAATTGGCGGCACGTCGAGTGACGACTACCAGCATCAGCACCAATTGCAGCGCAACCAACAGCAGGAGCTAAAGCAACAGCGACGACGGCAGCAAAAAGCGCACAAAGAACAGCAGCGGAAACGCTACCAAAAGAAACAGCAGCAGCCTTACGGCCACGCTGCTGCCGGCTCTTCGCAGCAGCAGCAGCAGACTTACGGTCACGCTGCTGAAGCCTCTTCACGCCAGCAGCCGGCATCAAAGATCGGCCGACAAAAAGCAAAACGACCCGCACAAAAAGAGTTCAGTCCACAGAAAGACATCCCCCCTATAAAGTCGGAGAAGCGAGACGCTCCTTACACACGAGATTACTGCGGCTCGGATACCACGTCGGACGGCATCGTTTCTGTATACACCAATAACGAGAGAACAAAGACAGCCACTTGGAGCGTCCAAACTGGGAAGTTTGAAGTGAGTGGAGAGGAGCCTGACAGCTATGAGATCATCTCCAATGTGCAGCGTTGCTTCCATTTGCGCACATGTGAAAAGCCGATTGACCGTTTTCTGGATAGAGGGTTGCTTTGCTCTGGACTGGACCTATGCACGCACGCACGCACGCACGCACGCATTCACGCACGCACGCACGCACGCACGCACGCACGCACGCACGCACGCACGCACGCACGCACGCACGAACGCACGCACGCACGCACGCACGCACGCACGCACGCACGCACGCACGCACGCACGCACGCACGCACGCACGCACGCACGCACGCACGCACGCACGCACGCACGCACGCACGCACGCACGCACGCACGCACGCACGCACGCACGCACGCACGCACGCACGCACGCACGCACGCACGCACGCACGCACGCACGCACGCACGCACGCACGCACGCACGCACGCACGCACGCACGCACGCACGCACGCACGCACGCACGCACGCACGCGCGCGTGCCAAAGTTTTCTAACGTCCGACTGACGCGCAAACTGTCCGCCCGATTTAGACTAGACAAAACGTTTGATTGAAGCAACACTGTCCAGGCAGACGCACCACCACTCCATCTTGTTCTTCCCAACGTTGAAGGGTTTACAGGCAAATCTTTCTGACAATATTAGTGGTTTCCTGCACAATTGTTCCTTCGTCGGCCAATTTGTAGTGTCTCTTCAGCAGATCCGGGCAGACAGCATCGGTGTTTTCGTCGCTCCCATTGCGTGCGTTGGTTCGTCAAGGATAGAGTTCAGGGCCAATCGCAGAACCAGCTCTACTATCCCTCTGGAGATGAGCAATTTGATTCTGAACAGTGGTGAGTAGATTATAAGTGTTGGTATGTATAGCTAACTACTGGTGTGTAGGTAATTGCTTATTTTGAAACTGACGTTGGTACTAATAGTTTCTTACTGACAACATGGCATCAACCTCATCCATTGTTCTGGGAACCCCATGTGCGTTGACGAGCATATGCGAACATGGCTGAAGACTATTGAGCAGTGGAAGTATCTAACAAATGAAGTGGTGTCCCCTTGGTGGGGCTCAGCTTCCAATGGTCAGAATCTCTTCCCTGTGGTAGACACTGGGAGCCCACACTTCGTCGTAGTTGAGGATGCAACCAGGTGAAAGAGAGCGATTTTAATTTAGAACAACAACATATGTAGCGTTGTACAAATGCTAAAGTCTGATAATAATCACCTAGGTAGGTGCTGCAGCCAAACTAGCTATGTAGGTACATACAGGGTTTTTTTAGATGACCACTTTTCGTTCGGCCAGATTTTGTGCAAAACTAAACTAAACTAAGCGAAACTTTAACACATGGTCAGAAAGGCTGTGCCATTTTGTATGTTAGATGCCCAGCTCAATTGGTCTTGCACTGCGGAAATTACAGGGTGTCAAAGTTCAGGCCGGAAATCTTACGATCGGCCGACTTTGAAGCACGGTAACTCGGTCGTTCCGCCGCTTTTGCGGACGCGGCAAATTGCATCTGAAAGGTCTTTAAACAAGCTTTAATTTGCCGCAAGAACGAACTTCCTATGTCGTCTAACGGCCGAGTTACAGCTCGTCGAATATTCTTGGCATTGGTCAAAGTCCTCCTTTCCCAGCGGATGGCGGTCCTCGACTCTCCAGAACGCGTCATCAGAAACTTTGACAATCGGTAACTCGGCCGTTGGACGACGTAGGAAGTTCGTTCTTGCGGCAAATCAAAGCTTGTTTAAAGAGGTTTCAGATGCAATTTGCCGCGTCCGCAAAAGCGGCGGAACGACCGAGTTACCGTGCTTCAAAGTCGGCCGATCGTAAGATTTCCGGCCTGAACTTTGACACCCTGTAATTTCCGCAGTGCAAGACCAATTGAGCTGGGCATCTAACCTACAAAATGGCACAGCCTTTCTGACCATGTGTTAAAGTTTCACTTGCATTGGTTTAGTTTTGCACAAAATCTGGCCGAACGAAAAGTGGTCATCTAAAAAAACTATGTACATACAATACAGGTACGTACATACATGGTATGGAGCCTTAGACAGTGTCGGCTCCAAACAATCGCAGCGAAATGTCGTTGCATCTACCATGTCGTTCTGTCAGGCTGTCCAATTCTTGCAGCTGCGCCACAGCAAAAGTCGCAGCTTTCTTTCGGGGACAAGAGCAGCCAGCGGAAAATCGTCTGATATCCGCGCATCCGCACAAAGAGCGCCAGATCACATACCGGCCAGCGTCATGGGCGGGCCAAGATGTAACTAGACAAACGGATCGCGTGGGGATGGGACGACACGTCCAGTACAAATTTGTCGGTTCTCACGCTCCAATACACTGCGTCTCTCTTGGCTACCACTATCGAGTGCCGGTCTTATTCACGGGATATTCCCGCCTTAAGAAAACGGCATTGTCCACAGGTCTGGGGCTACCATTGGTTGACATGTATCGTGCTGCTTACTCCAACTGCCATGACTGTGAGGAGAGAGAGAAGAGGGAAAGCGGAGCGGAAGGGGGAGGGGGTCTCGCATCTCGTAGGTAGAATTTGCTCACCTTGAAATTACGGTAGCTCCCTAAATTCAACGTTCAAATTCTTGTGGTACGAACCACAATTATCAGTGGCGACGATGTTGGCTTGCCCACGTGGCTTGAAAAAATGTCAGTCAGACTGTGGGCAAAGACAAGGCTTTTCAAGTCCGGTCTTAACACCTTCGATGAACTCTGTGACATGTCACTGCGCTGGGTTATCCGTTAGACTGGCCTATCTAAGGTCCTTTGACTTTCTTCCTCTCCTGATGGTCAATTGAAGATGCCCAGTGCTGTACTCGGACTACAGCGCAATAAAGACTTCGTGAGAAGACGCAACGACGACAGGAAGGAAGCAGAACGAACTAGCGTCATTCATAGTCTCGAGCCAGACCCCTCCAGAGAAGAGTTGGCATCGCGCTCTCCACTTCGCAGCCTGCTGTTCGCCAATCTTAGACGTGGGCAATGATTATGGATTGATTTGGGCAAGTGCTGCTCACAGAAGCTTCGATTTAGTGAATACTCTACCGGAAATTCCGCTCATAGGCTGGTTTATTATTAGAAAAGGTTGTCGGTTCTGTCTGTGCGCCACGCCAAGTCATACCTGTGTACGTGTAACATACCTATGTGTAATACCGTTATGTTGTTGCAGATAGAATCTATCTGAATACTCTATACTATAAAATGCTCGCCGCGATGGGATGTAGAATGCGAGGCCAAAGTCTCTCTAAGTCTAAATTTAGGCACACTTACCAAGGGGAGGCGAAATACGATGAAACGAGATGGCTGCATATCTTTTTGGACCGCCCCAAACTTCCGTCCATTTGGCATTTTGGGCCTGGGAGTGTGCCTTCTGACTGCTTGCGCGGATGAAGACTCCCATATCCAGCAACAACAGCAGCCAACGACGGAAGACGAGGAGGCTCACGAAGGCTGGACCTTGCGAGTTACTGCCATAAAGGTGTGTTTCGCCGTACTACCTACGTCACCTGGCCGTTGATCAAATCCAACTGAAATAGACTGGAACGGGCTTGCGGCATCGCTGTTTCAGTTGAACGACCAGGGACTAGAGACCGCCACGAAGGTCGAGCTGAACTCTGGGTCGTCGTACATATTGATCAACAAAGACGTCGACACCCTCATGACGATATTACAGCAGCGGACACAATTGGCCAAAGGCTTCACATGCGACAAGTTTGCCTCCCACATACCGGAGCCTCGCGACGACAGGGGGCGTGCTGATCAACGGCTCTTTCTGTGCTCCATTGCGTATGAGGTTGGGGGATAGCGGTTGTAGCACTAGCGGGCCCAGGGGGGGGGGGGGGGCAGGGGGCACTGCCCCCCCCCTCTTACGGTCCGACCTTTAAGAAAAAATTTTCATGAACGACACACGATTATCAAAAAATTTCGCCTGCGGCGCTATTTTATAAGAGAATTTGGCATTTAGGGACCAAAAATCGCCAAATTTTTGCCTGCGCGCTCAATTTACGCAAATTTTTGTGCAGGGAAGGCGAAAAATGTAAAAATTTTCGCCTGCGGTGCAATTTTAAATCTAAATTTAGGGTATCTAACAGGTTGCAAAGGTCAAATTTTCGCGATTTTTGGCTTTAGGATGGCCTAAAAGTGCGAAATTTTCGCCTGCGGCGCTTTGGAAAAATTTTGGATTTTGTGCCCCCCCCCCCCCCTATCAGAAGATCCTGGGCCCGCCACTGGGTTGTAGGTATGACCAAGATAACCAACCTAGACTGCAACCGACGTAGAAGAACCATTTCAAATGTAGATGTCGTTTCTACCGTCTCACATAGAATTGGACACTAAGTTGGTGCTTTTGCTGGCGTAATGGATTCAATTCAGACGTTTCCCACGATCGCCATCAGCTTCATCGATGAGGGGGAAGGTGGCACTCCTCGTCTGCTGGACCTAGAACCGATGGACTACGTCTACTGGGTTGAAACAGTGGAGAACAACCATTACTGCAAAGTAATGTTGTGGTAGGAAGGGATTAGGGAGCCATAGTCACGGCAGAGTCTATGATACTGACTGATGATGAAAATTTGGTGTACTCGCGCATCAGCGACGTGCCATTGGCATGTCAATGTTCCATTGTGTCTGCAAAACGGTGCACACAACAATTGCGTTCAGGTGTATTTGAACAGCACAGACGCTGCGAACTCGGGCACTGCGCTGGTGCTTGGAATGCCTTTCTTCCGAAAATACTACGTGGAGCTGGAATCTGTATATCGTGGACCAGGCCAAGCCAAGACCACGATGGTACGCGTCGCGCCGAAAAAGGACGATTGCAATATCGACTGATTCAATACTTACCATAAATCCTCCCACAAGCGAACCTGCTGCCTCAATGAACAGCAACATCCCACCAAGGGAGGGAAGGTGGAGGGGCGCTTATTAGAGATTAGCTTATAGGGTTTGCATACCTATTTGTACTTTTGGGAATGTTTTCTGTTGTTACCACATGTGCCTGGTTTTCCATACGCCTGTAGCCGCGCAGTAGATACTGTACCTTGTCCAGCTGCAACACGTATTCTTTGCATGGCCAGCCTCAGCCGGGATACTTACCACGCCGCAAGAGTTCGGTTTACGCGTGTGTGTCTGTCCGTCACACACTCATTTCTCGGCGGTGGGAAACTGTACCTTCGGCACCGTTTAAAGAAATGTAGGCTCGCCTTTTGGCCACGTGGGGGACTATGAATTTGAACAGGAGCGTGTGTGCACACACTTACCGTGCCAGCAACCAAACCGCTGAGGTCTCACCACGAACGGCAGGAGTGAGGAGACCTACGGTATATCCGTCCGCGACGGTAACACTACAACAGAATGCACTGCGCGAGGGAACAATCGCCCTCACTGTCGTCTTGACCGTAAACAAGAAATGCGCACTGTCGAGAGGCATTTCTGCTGGAATACGCTTTCCGAGAAGGTAGGCGTCGCTTTGTCGGACGTACAACCACCCACAATAGCCGTTGAAGTGTGAGTGACAGTTTATTTGAGCATACAGTGCTCAATTCAACTTCAGACGGCCGGATGGCTGGTCGCCGGCAGCGAAGTGGCCTTCGCCGTCTTACTTGCTGCAGCCTCGTGAGTGTGTCCTTTAAATCAGGCTACTTAGGTAGGTATGTACGTATTCATCCTATATACTAAGCGGCTAACGATGTCTGTCTGTTCGGCATCTGTCCGCTTAGCACTAGGCATTCAAATGGCGGCCACGGCGGCAATGACGCGATTGTAGCTGTCGCCCTGTTACTAAAAGACGCTCGGCACGCGCGACGCCATTAGCACTAGGCATTCAAATGGCGGCCACGGCGGCAATGACGCGATTGTAGCTGTCGCCCTGTTACTAAAAGACGCTCGGCACGCGCGACGCAAGGATAGCAAAAACTAAGGATTGAATGGCCAATCTCTTATGACAGAAGAGACTGATCCTGGAGATTTATAGCTCAAGCTCACCGTCATTGCCTGTACAGACTTCAGAACAGTGGTGGCCGATGATCTATTATGCTTAGTCAGTCGGCTTGAGTGAGCACTTGAGAATCGAGTGATATGTAGCACAGAAGAGTTGTTTGTCATCAACCACAGACGATCGATGGCTCTTCGAACTGCACAACAGTGGCGGCTGGTGATCCGTCTTGCGCTATAGGCTTGAGACCAGAAGTCACAAATACTACACTACAGAAACACCTATTGGTTTTCGCTGGTGTCTTGCAATTGATTGCTGGCAGAATGGTAGGATTAGGCTCTACAGCAGTGAACCTATACAGTGGCTGGTGGCTGGTGACCAATTGCAGCTGAGTCAGGCGATCATCGACAGTCTTGGGCCTACAGTATCACCTACGGGCTAAAGGCACTAGTCTACATTACTATGCCAGCTACGTGTTTTGTCCGTCCGTCTGTCTGAGTACGCTTGCCTTCCTAGCACTTCGCCACGCAACGCTTCAGCATGCGCTTGCCCCGCTAGCACTTCGCCACGCGACGCTTCAGCATGCGCTTGCCCCGCTAGCACTTCGCCACGCGACGCTTCAGCACGCGCGCGCCTAGACGCCAGCGGGACGCCAGCCGCGGCAATCAATCGCTGCACGGCTAGCGCCGCCTGTTGCTGCCTGCTTTCAACGCAGGCATCGCCTGAACAGAACGGCAATGCACGGTAGCAGAGCCTTGCAAAAGCGAACAGTCGCGCGGTACAACAGAGAGGCTTGCAATGTGCAATGCAATCCAGGCAATACAACGGCGGTGGTCGCGCAGGCATTGAACAGTACGGCAACGCTCGCGCAGGCAATTCTAGCCGCTTGAGCGACTATTTCGCTAAACTAAGCGTTGGAACAGAGCCGAACAGTACGACAATGCTCGCGCAGGCAATTCAGCGACTATGTCACTTGCAACAGGACAGATCTTGCAACAGGACAATCTGCCCGCTCTCTATCATTTGTTTTGCGCGCCGCTTTGTACGGCGCGTTCGCGAGGCAGTCAGCGCCATTGGCTTGCAACAGGACAGACTTTCTGCAACAGGACAAATGTTGCAACAGTACAGACGTTGCAACAGGATGGTCGCGCGAGGCGACCAGCGGCATTGGCTCGCAACAGTACAGACCTTCTGCAACAGGCCAGATTTTGCAACAGGACAAATCTTGCAACAGGACAGATCTTGCAACAGGACAGACCTTGCAACAGGACAGATCTTGCAACAGGACAGACCTTGCAACAGGACAGATTTTGCAACAGGACAAATCTTGCAACAGGACAAATCTTGCAACAGGACAGATCTTGCAACAGGACAAATCGTGCAACAGGATAGATCTTGCAGCAGGACAGATTTTGTAACAGGACAGACCCTGCAACAGGACACATCTTGCATAGGATAAATTTTGCAACAGGCCAGATTTTCCAACAGGACAAATCTTGCAACAGGACAGATCTTGCAACAGGTAAATACCTTGCAACAGTACAGATATTAAAAAAAAAAAAAAAAAAAAAAAAAAAAAAAAAAAAAAAAAAAAAAAAAAAAAAAAAAAAAAAAATAAATAATTTTTTTAAAAAAAAAAAAAAAAAAAAAAAAAATTAAAAAATAAAAAAATAAAAAAAAAAAATAAAAGCAATCTTTACGTTTTGTAACTGAACGCAAGTCAAGAACATAGCACATCTCTTTTTTTTTTTTTTTTTTTTTTTTTTCCCCCCCCCCACAAAAAAAAAAAAAAAAAAAAAAAAATGTTTTTATTGCTCATATGGTGAAAAATTTCAATTTTTACCTTACACGTGTGGACGTGGTGCGTGTTGCGTAATTTTGGCAAAACACGCCCCGTTTAACGCGCCTTCGTAGGGGTATCAAATCCTGCACAAAACATTGTTCAGATTTCTGGAAACGCTAAGGGTGCAGGTCCAAAAAGCAGAACTTTTTGAATGGATTTTTGTCGGAATCCTTTTTTCAGGGCTCTGGCGATATTTCTGGCCCATTTTGGCCATAAATGGGGTACGCCTATTTTTTTCATTATTATTTCATTCGAAACGCAATTGAATGGGCTTTCATTCTATAAAAAATTTGGCTCCGACAATTTACAATTGTCTGTCGAATTCGAGCAAAACCCACGAAAATCCACTTTGTGCATCATGGTGGGTTCTAGGCTTTCTCACAGTGTGTCCGTCGCGTGTGACGCAATTGACTCAAACTTGCGCCAGTTATAGAAGTATGCGATGTTCATCACCATGCAAGAAATCGGGCTTGTCTGTTTACCTTGGCCGAAGCTGGAAGAATTTTGTGAGAGCCGACCAGATCGTAAAAATTGCCGACGTAACCCAAACTGGGTTAATTTTCACAAACAAGTTGTTTTAAGCAATACGTAACTGAACGAAAGCAGGACGCAACAGAACATGCAACATGACGTATTGCTAAATGTCTATGGTGTAAACCCAAGAGTCTACCGCGCATTTACTGGCACATGAGCTGGCGCGATCCTAAACGTATGCACTGGCAGGGGCACAGGATCGAATGGCTTGGGAGCTATCTGAAATGTCTGATGGGCTAAACCCAATAGTCTATGGGCTAAATCCAAGCGTCTATTGTGTATTTACAGGCACAGGAGCTGGTGTGATCAGAAACGTAGGCACTGACAGGGGCACAGGGTCGAATGACTTGAGATCTATCTGAAATGTCCTATGGGCTATGGTGTGATTTTGAATGTAGACCCTGGCAGGGGTACAGCGTCAACTTGCATTTGATCTGAACTTTAGTGTTCTGTACTCACTGAATTTGATGATTGTGTTATATCCTTCACGCTCTGCAGATTGCCCATGTGCTATTCACCATAGAGATTTTCTTACGGGGTAGTGAAGGCTCTAGTCCTATATACTAAGCGGCCTAGAGTCTGTCCGTCTGTTTGTTTGTTTGTTTGTTTGTTTGTTTGTCAGCGCCATAACTCTAGACAAAATTGTCGGTTCGCGATGATCTATAACTTAAACTGACCGTCTGAACATGTAGTTTTGCATAAGTGCATTTAGAGCTTTGACCGATGCCTAAATTCCATAAAATTTCGACAATTTCAACTGTGAGGTGCACAATTCTGCTAAACCATGATGATACAAATGGCGGCCACAGTGGCAATGACGCGCACTGTACTCCAACACGCAAAACATCAACTTCAAATCTTAGTGCGGGACATTTGCAGTGTCACCACTCACTAAAGAGTTGTCGCTTTGAGACTCCAAAGTGTATTCGCAGGAACTGCATGCATTGGCAGGGACACAGCATCAAACTATTCTGGATCGTTGTCAAATGACTTTTGATCTATCTGAAATGTCCTGCGGGCTAAACCCAACTGTTAACGGGCTAAGCCCAAGTGTCTATTGTGTATTTACAGGCACGGGAGCTGGTGGGAGCCTAAATGTAGGCACTGGCAGGGGCACAGGGTCGAATGACTTGAGATCTATCTGAAATGTCCGAAAGCAATGCACACAGGTACCTGAACCAAGAACATAGAATGTATTGCTC
>JASAMZ010012855.1:0-13088 GCA_030248115.1 Linhomoeus sp. GSCO2_2 | reverse complement strand
CTGTTCTCGCTCAGTTCGTGCTGCAACAGGACAGATCGTGCAACAGGACAGATTTTGCAACAGGACAGACCCTGCAACAGGACAGATCTTGCAACAGGACAGACCCTGCAACAGGACAGATCTTGCAACAGGACAGACCCTGCAACAGGACAGATCTTGCAACAGGACAAATCTTGCAACAGGACAGACCCTGCAACAGGACAGATCTTGCAACAGGACAGACCCTGCAACAGGACAGATCTTGCAACAGGACAAATCTTGCAACAGGACAGACCCTGCAACAGGACAGATCATGCAACAGGACAGACCCTGCAACAGGACAGATCTTGCAACAGGAGAAATCTTGCAACAGGACAGATCTTGCAACAGGACAGACGTGGCAACAGGATGGTCGCGCGAGGCGACCAGCGCCATTGGCTCGCAACAGGACAGACCTTCTGCAACAGGACAGATTTTGCAACAGGACACATCTTGCAACAGGACAGATCGTGCAACAGGACAGATCTTGCAACAGGACAGATTTTGCAACAGGACAAATCTTGCAACAGGACAGATCTTGCAACAGGACAAATCTTGCAACAGGACACATCTTGCAACAGGACAAATCTTGCAACAGGACACATCTTGCAACAGGACAAATCTTGCAACAGGACAGATCTTGCAACAGGACAAATCTTGCAACAGGACACATCTTGCAACAGGACACATCTTGCAACAGGACAAATCTTGCAACAGGACAGATCTTGCAACAGGACAAATCTTGCAACAGGACACATCTTGCAACAGGACAAATCTTGCAACAGGACAGATCTTGCAACAGGACAAATCTTGCAACAGGACACATCTTGCAACAGGACAAATCTTGCAACAGGACAGATCTTGCAACAGGACAAATCTTGCAACAGGACACATCTTGCAACAGGACAAATCTTGCAACAGGACAGATCTTGCAACAGGACAGATCTTGCAACAGGACAAATCTTGCAACAGGACACATCTTGCAACAGGACAAATCTTGCAACAGGACAGATCTTACAACAGGACAAATCTTGCAACAGGACAGATCTTGCAACAGGACAGATTTTGCAACAGGACAAATCTTGCAACAGGACAGATCTTGCAACAGGACAAATCTTGCAACAGGACACATCTTGCAACAGGACAAATCTTGCAACAGGACACATCTTGCAACAGGACAAATCTTGCAACAGGACAGATCTTGCAACAGGACAAATCTTGCAACAGGACACATCTTGCAACAGGACAAATCTTGCAACAGGACAAATCTTGCAACAGGACAGATCTTGCAACAGGACAGATCTTGCAACAGGACAAATCTTGCAACAGGACACATCTTGCAACAGGACAAATCTTGCAACAGGACAGATCTTGCAACAGGACAAATCTTGCAACAGGACACATCTTGCAACAGGACAAATCTTGCAACAGGACAGATCTTGCAACAGGACAAATCTTGCAACAGGACACATCTTGCAACAGGACAAATCTTGCAAGAGGACAGATCTTGCAACAGGACAAATCTTGCAACAGGACACATTTTGCAACAGGACAAATCTTGCAACAGGACAGATCTTGCAACAGGACAAATCTTGCAACAGGACACATCTTGCAACAGGACAAATCTTGCAACAGGACACATCTTGCAACAGGACAAATCTTGCAACAGGACACATCTTGCAACAGGACAAATCTTGCAACAGGACACATCTTGCAACAGGACACATCTTGCAACAGGACAAATCTTGCAACAGGACAGACTTTGCAACAGGACAAATCTTGCAACAGGACACATCTTGCAACAGGACAAATCTTGCAACAGGACAGACCCTGCAACAGGACAGATCTTTCAACAGGACAGATCTTTCAACAGGAGAGACCTTGCAACTCGAGAGACCTTGCAACAGGACATACCCTGCAATAGGACGGACCCTGCAACAGGACAGATTTTGCAACAGGACAGATCTTGCAACAGAACAGATTTTGCAACAGGACAAATCTTGCAACAGGACAGATCTTGCAACAGGACAAATCTTGCAACAGGACAGATCTTGCAACAGGACAAATCTTGCAACAGGACAAATCTTGCAACAGGACAGATCTTGCAACAGGACAAATCTTGCAACAGGACACATCTTGCAACAGGACAAATCTTGCAACAGGACAGATCTTGCAACAGGACAGATCTTGCAACAGGACAGATCTTGCAACAGGACAAATCTTGCAACAGGACACATCTTGCAACAGGACAAATCTTGCAACAGGACAGATCTTACAACAGGACAAATCTTGCAACAGGACAGATCTTGCAACAGGACAAATCTTGCAACAGGACAAATCTTGCAACATGACACATCTTGCAACAGGACAAATCTTGCAACAGGACAGATCTTGCAACAGGACAAATCTTGCAACAGGACACATCTTGCAACAGGACAAATCTTGCAACAGGACAGATCTTGCAACAGGACAGATCTTGCAACAGGACAGATCTTGCAACAGGACAAATCTTGCAACAGGACACATCTTGCAACAGGACAAATCTTGCAACAGGACAGATCTTACAACAGGACAAATCTTGCAACAGGACAGATCTTGCAACAGGACAGATTTTGCAACAGGACAAATCTTGCAACAGGACAGATCTTGCAACAGGACAAATCTTGCAACAGGACACATCTTGCAACAGGACAAATCTTGCAACAGGACACATCTTGCAACAGGACAAATCTTGCAACAGGACAGATCTTGCAACAGGACAAATCTTGCAACAGAACACATCTTGCAACAGGACAAATCTTGCAACAGGACAAATCTTGCAACAGGACAGATCTTGCAACAGGACAGATCTTGCAACAGGACAAATCTTGCAACAGGACACATCTTGCAACAGGACAAATCTTGCAACAGGACAGATCTTGCAACAGGACAAATCTTGCAACAGGACACATCTTGCAACAGGACAAATCTTGCAACAGGATAGATCTTGCAACAGGACAAATCTTGCAACAGGACACATCTTGCAACAGGACAAATCTTGCAAGAGGACAGATCTTGCAACAGGACAAATCTTGCAACAGGACACATTTTGCAACAGGACAAATCTTGCAACAGGACAGATCTTGCAACAGGACAAATCTTGCAACAGGACACATCTTGCAACAGGACAAATCTTGCAACAGGACACATCTTGCAACAGGACAAATCTTGCAACAGGACACATCTTGCAACAGGACAAATCTTGCAACAGGACACATCTTGCAACAGGACACATCTTGCAACAGGACAAATCTTGCAACAGGACAGACTTTGCAACAGGACAAATCTTGCAACAGGACACATCTTGCAACAGGACAAATCTTGCAACAGGACAGACCCTGCAACATGACAGATCTTTCAACAGGACAGATCTTTCAACAGGAGAGACCTTGCAACTCGGGAGACCTTGCAACAGGACATACCCTGCAATAGGACGGACCCTGCAACAGGACAGATTTTGCAACAGGACAGATCTTGCAACAGAACAGATTTTGCAACAGGACAAATCTTGCAACAGGACAGATCTTGCAACAGGACAAATCTTGCAACAGGACAGATCTTGCAACAGGACAAATCTTGCAACAGGACAGATCTTGCAACAGGACAAATCTTGCAACAGGACAGATTTTGCAACAGGACAAATCTTGCAACAGGACAGATCTTGCAACAGGACAAATCTTGCAACAGGACAGATCTTGCAACAGGACAAATCTTGCAACAGGTCAGACCTTGACAATGAACAGGACGGACGTTGCGGCGCGCGTGCGAGGCGACCAGCGCCGTTGGCTCACAACAGGACAGACCTTGCAATGGACGGACCTTGAACAGGACAGATCATGCAACAGGACATACGGCCATTGACGACTACATTCCATGCTACATATTCAGATCTCAGGAATTCTTCTGCAACAGGAAGGAACGGCTAGTGCACACTATGCACGGTACCTATGTTCTATACAAGCTGTGCGCATCTCACAGTGCGCTATAACGGTGCTAATGAAACAAGTGTCTTATTGATACGTTGAATGAGCTTCGACGTTTTCGCCGGATAGAATGAAGAAGCGAGAAGTTTTGCTAAAATAGAGCAGTACCACTTTGGTTAAATTTGTCGTGTTCGACAGTCTGGCAAGCAACCCATCCCTTTGTTGTAAAACGTGTGATGGATACGTGGCATACAGACCGCTAGAGATGACGCCCCTCGACCCATAATTTGAATAACAGGTAGCCAGAGGTCGGTACTTACTTTTAGAAACTGTCTCGAAAATGTGCAAATGTATTCAGAAAAGCAAAATGACTCGCGGATTGCGGCCACTCCCAAGCGTGTCAAAATAAAAATTGCTTTGTTAACCGATCATGCTTTGTGGAATATTTTTGCTCAAGGCAAGACTGCAAGGCAAACACTGGCGGCGATTCAGACAGAGTACTCCGCGCAGGTTGACGCGCTCACAGGTCTATACATGTCACAGTTTAATACGAAGGTCGTCGTGCAACTCGTCAAGTGAGTTGAATATTATTTGTTTATTCACCTGTCACTCCTCATCTGCTCACCAGGCACAGTGTGCGTAATATTGCACGACATTGGCGCAGGTTACGCCATGCTCGCCACTCAGTCTTTGTTGGCTAATGCCTTCTGCACTAGTTAGCTTTCTACATGACACAAGATTCACATAAATTTTGTTGGAGGTTTGCATTGAGAGAACAATGTTTTGGTGGTGACCAATAGAACATCCAAGCTCAAGAGTTTATATGATGATTTGTGTACTGCAAATTGCAACTTATGTGAATGTACAGACTCCCCTTGCATAATATCAAACTCCGGTTGTAAAGTAAAGACTTCTATTGTATGATGACAAACGATGCGTCGTTTGAAAACACTCGATATACACTCTATCATGAGGAGTCAATCCCCCATTCTTTCATTGACTTCAAGTTAAATTTTCAGACTCTTCACTATCAGAGACAGGAGAGACGAACTCGTCCCGAGCTTCAACCCTCATGGTCAGACACAACGTTGCAACACTGAGTTGTATGCGAAGGCGAACGCTCGTGTACGCACGCACCAGCGTGCGGGTGTGGGCGTGCGTGCGTGCGTGCGTGCGTGCGTGCGTGCGTGCGTGCGTGCGTGCGTGCGTGCGTGCGTGCGTGCGTGCGTGCGTGCGTGCGTGCGTGCGTGCGTGCGTGCGTGTGCGCATCTAGCCGAGCATGTCGATTAGCGCCACTCAATGTAGTTGAGCAGCTCCGGCACTGATTAGTTGAGTTTGTATACTGATTGACATTGTAAAGAGTTGCGATGTTTTTTCGCCCGCCCTCAGGCGGGCGACACCCTACGAGAGCTCGGCGTTCGTGCGTACGTACGTACGTGCGTCCGTCACGCTCTCAAATCTCGGCGTTGAAAAGTCGTAGAGCGGAGATTTTGGGCTCTACGGATAGGTCTCGACTCACTGATCATTCCGCTAAGAGGTTTCGAAATGCAAAAGTTTGAATTGCGCGCGCTACAGTAACCCGAAAGTCAAAACGCAAAACGGCCCTAGCTCGCGCGTGTTACGTCGTAGCGGCAATCGACACGTCAGGTAAAAGCTCTCGACGTGTTCTTTCATGAGTCTGCAAAAGTTTTTTCAATTACGCAAACACGCATCGCGGAAAACGCCATTTTCGGCATTTTGACGCTAAAATCGCTCTAACGCGCTCAACTTGCGTCGTAGAGAGACGATCTCGAGCTTTTTGGATAGCTCTCGATTCACTGATCATTTGTCCTCCCATTGGTCGAAACTCAAAAGTTTGAATTTCGCGAGTTACAGTAACTCGAAGGTGCAAAAGCACAAAACGGACTAGCTCGCTCGTCTTGCGTTGTAGAGCGGCAATCGACACGTCGGGTGAAATCTCTCGACGTGCCCTTTCATGCAGCAGCAACGATTTTTTAATTACGCAAACACGCACCGCGGAAAACGCCATAGTCGGTATTTTGACGCTAAGATCGCTCTAACTCGCTCAACTTGCGTCGCAGAGAGACCATCTCGAGCTTATTGCATAGCTCTCGACTCAACGATCATTTGTTCTCCCATTGGTCGAAACTCAAAAGTTTGAATTTCGCCAGTTACAGTAGCTCGAAAGTGCAAAAGCACAAAACGGCTCTAGCTCGCTGGTCTTGCGTCGTAGAGCGGCAATCGACACGTCAGGTGAAAGCTCTTGGCGTGCTCTTTCATGCGGCAACAATAAATTTTTCAATAACGCAAGCGCGCACGGCAGGATACGCCATTCTCGATATTTTAACACTAAGATCGCTCTTTGCTACATGCAGAAGTGCGACACGGTTTGGTTTGCCAAAACCTTTACAAATTGTTGTCACTTTTTAAAAGCGTTGCTTGAAAGAGAAATGTTCTTGCTCCAAAAGTCAAATCGCGGGCGAATCAATATTGCTATGCAATACCTTCTTGTGAAGCGGGGGCTCATGAAGCGGAGCAGGGCGGCGAAAAAATTCACAGTTTCGAAAATTTCGAAAATTCCGAACCGCGGCCACGTTTTTGGTGGTAACTCTCGCGTGACTGCACTGATCGGGCTGGAACCACTTGCATTCGAAAGAGGACACAGTTCCGCATCGCTGACACTTTTGTACGGACCGCAACCGCAATATTTTTTCGCCGCCCCCCAGGGCGGCGACTCGCTAACAACTCTAAAAAAACTAATCTTCAGTTTTTTAACAATGGAGGATTAAAAAACTGTAAATAAATAAGTAAATTCAAATAAGTTTTTTAATTAAAAAACAAAAAATAACTCGAGGCTAGTTATTTAAATCAGCTAAATAACTAAGCTCTAGTTATCTAAACTAGTTATTTAATTTTTAGTTTTTTAAATAGTTATTTAACAATAAAATTTGGCCTATTTTCTCCCATTAAAATCTTGCATTTCATGGCACATGTTGTACTATTTCGATCACATTGGCACCGTCAGAGTACCATTCAGTGTCCTGACACTGTGTATTGAACATTTGACAAGACACAACAGTACACTTCTGGGTCAAGTTTTGCCATACCAGTTAAAAAACTAGTTTTTATTAAAAAACTGCTCAAGTTTTTTAATTGCTTGAAATTTAAAAAACTTGAATAACTAAAACCGAGTTTTTTAAATCTGTTAAAAAGTTTAAATAACTACCACCTAGTTTTTTAACTGGTTAAAAACAAAAATTAACTCGTCGAGAGTTTTTGTTGACAACCCTAGCGGCGAATATATATGTCACAGGCCATGGCCGTCTTCAGGCCGTGGCCGTCTAGACGGCTATGGCATGGTCGATCAGACCGTGGCCGTCTTTTCGAGCAGAAGACGGCCGTGGCCTGATGCGTCAGGCCACAGCCGTCTAGACGGCCACGGCCTGATGCACCAGGCCATGACCATTTTTTCGCCCGGCCTCAGCCGGGCGAACCCCTACGAGAGCTTATCGTGCGTGCGTCCGTCCGTTCGTCCGTTCGTTCGTCACGCTCTCAGATCTCGGCGTTGGAACGTCGTAGGAAGGCGATCTTGGGCTCTACGGAAAGGTCTTGACTCACTGATCATTCAGCTAAGAGGTTTCGAAATTCAAAACTTTGAATTTCGCGCGCTACAGTACCCCAAAGGTGAAAACGGAAAACGTCTCTAACTCGCTCGTCTTACGTCGTAGAGCGGCGTGCGATAGGTCAACTAAAAGGTCCCGACGTGCTCTTTCGTTGGCATTAAAAATTTTCTTAATTACGCAAAAACGCACCACGAAAAGCGACATTCTCGCGTTTTTAACGCAGAAATCGCTCTAACTCGCTCAGCGTGCATCGTAGAAAGATGATCTTGGGTTGGTTGGATAGCTCTCGACTCACTGATCATTTGTTCTTCTATTGGTCGAAACTCAAAAGTTTGAATTTCGGGAGCTACAGTAAACCAAATGTTTAAAACGCGAAACTTATCTAACTGGCTCGTCTTCCGTCATAGAGAGACGATCTTGAGTTCGTTGAATAGGTTTCGGCACACTGATAATACTGTTAAGAGAAGTCGAAATTCAAAAGTTTGAATTGCGCGCGCTACAGTAACCTGAAAGTCTAAAACGCAAAACGGTTCTAACACGCTCGTCTTACGTCGTAGAGGGCCGTGCGATAGGTCAACTAAAAGGTCTCGACGTGCTCTTTCACTTGGCGTGAAAAATTTGTTAATTGCGCAAACACGCACCACGAAAAGCGGCATTCTCGCGTTTTTAGCATAGAAATCGCTCTAACTCGCTCAGCGTGCGTCGTAGAGAGACGATCTTGAGTTGCTGGATAGCTCTTGACTCACTGATCATTTGTTCTTCTATTGGTCAAAACTCAAAAGTTTGAATATCGCGGGCTAGAGTAACCCAAAAGTTTAAAACGCAAAACTTCTCTAACTGCTCGTCTTCCGTCGTAGAGAGACGATCTTGAGTTTGTTGTTGTTAGGCTTCGTCACACTAATCATTCCGTTAAGAGAAGTCGAGATTCAAAAGTTTGAATTTCGCGAGCTACAGTAACTCAAAAATTCAAACAGCAAAGCGCCCCTAACTCGCTCGTCTTACGTTGTAGAGCGGCGTTCGTTGAACCGTTTGAAAGCTTATGTTGAGGCAGTTGTTGAACGGTCATTCCTAAAGAAATACTTTTGTTTTTTTAACCCTTGTCTTACGAACAACTTTGTCTTGTAAAAAATTAATCCCGGGCGATCCCAATGTTGCCTTGCAACAACCGCTCAGAAATGTGTGTGTCTTGCTCAAAAAAGTAATCCCGGGCGATCCCAATGTTGCCTTGCAAGAACCCCTCAGAAAGGAGAGTGTCCGAAGTAGCGCATGAATAGTGGACTCCGGGCGGGCGCGCGTCATATCGGAAAGGCTTCGAAATACTTTACAAAAGTGTCCACTCTTTTACTCTTCCACTTTAAAACACTCACAAACCACTCTGTATTAGTAAAACAACTCAACTTTTTTAAAACAGCTTGTTTCCTTGCTCTGCTAGTTTCCGACATAGTATACTCCTTCCAATTCAGGCTATGCTTAGGCTCGCCCTGCGCCCACAATGCACAAGAGTCAGTCGGCGTCGCAGTCTGGCGGGTCGAAACTTAGGCTTAACGCGACCGGTGACCGACTTCAGGGCGCGCGGAGCGCGCCCTGAAGTTGGTGGTCGCGCTAAGCCTCAGTTGAGACCCGCCAGGCGCGACGCCGGCCGAGTTTTAGTGCAAACTGTAAGTGGAATAAACACTCCTCCATCTACTTCACCTTCTGCTTAGGCCTGCTGTGCCCCTTCCCTGTAAGCGCGTGTAACAGCTGACACTCTTAAAGGCGGCTACGGCCTGGTCCATCAGGCCATGGCCGTCTTTTCGAGCAGAAGACGGCCATAACCTGACGCATCCGTCTAGACGGCCACGGCCTGATCGACCAGGCCGTGGCCGTCTAGACGGCGATGGCCTGAAGACGGCCATGGCCTGCAACATATATACGGACGCTAATGTCTGTTTGTGTGTGTGTGTGTCCGTCCGTCCGGAACAACTAGACATGACGGTTAGTGCCACTCGATGGAGTCGAATGCGCTGAGTAACGCGCCGTTGTCCGTTTCTGTTGCTAATTTCGCTATTTCGAGATATTCACAATTAAAATATGAAAATGTCAAAATGACACTTTTATTTACAAGTCGCATCGGCAAAGTTTTTGCCGAAATGGAAAGGGAATAAGACGCGATGAATTTGTGACATAGTTTCGGATTTTGGAATTCACGAAATTAGGGCTATTTTCAAGGTTTTTGTCAAAATTCCCAAATTTCGACAAATTCGAACAGCTTATATTTCAAAACTTTTTTTCACCGATGTATCGAGCATTGTCTGCCAAGTATCTAGCAAATAGTTTCAGCGAATATAATTAACGAAATTTGGGATATTTTTAAGGGTTTTGTTAAATTTCCCCGAATTTCGACAATTTCAAACAGCTCAAATTTCAAAATTTTTTTTCACGGACGTGTCGAGCATAGTCTGCCAAGTATTTATCAAGTAGTTTCAGATTTTATAATTAACGAAATTAGGGATATTTTCAAGGGTATTGTCAAAATTCCCAAATTTCGACAATTTCAAACGGCTTAAATTTCAAATTTTCTTTGCACGGATGTATCGAGCATAGTTTGCCAAGTATTTAGCAAATAGTTTCAGCGAATATAATTAGCGATATTTAGGATATTTTTAAGAATTTTGTTAAAATCCCCAAATCTCGACAATTTCAAACAGTTTAAATTTCAAAATTTCTTTTCACGGATGTGTCGAGCATAGTCTGCCAAGTATTTAGCAAATAGTTTCAAATTTTATAATTAACGAAATTAGGGATATTCTCAAGGGTATTGCCAAAATTCCCAAATTTCGACAATTTCAAACGGCTTAAATTTCAAATGTTCTTTACATGGTTGTGTTGGGCATAGTCTACCAAGTATTTAGCAAATAGTTTCAGATTCTGTAATTAACGAATTCAGGGATATTTTCAAGGTTTTTGTCGAAATTGCCAAATATACACAATTTCAAACGGCTTAAATTTCAAAATTTCTTCACATGGTTGTGTCAGGCGTAATCTGCCAACTAGTTAGCAAATAGTTTCAGATTTTGTAATTAACGGAATTAGGGATGTTTTCTAGGGTTTTTTTTAAATTCGCAAATTTCTACATTTTCAAGTAGCGTAAATTTCTAAATGCCTTGACATGGTTGTGTGGGGCATTGTCTGCCAAATATTTAGCAAATATTCTAGATTTTATAATCAACGAATTTAGGGATATTATCAAGGTTTTTTTAAAATTTCCAAATTCCGACAATTTCAAATAGCTTAAATTTCAAAATGTCTTGGCATGGTTGTGTCAGGTATTGTCTGCCAAATAGTTCTAGATGTTATAATCAACGAATTTAGGGATATTATCAAGGTTTTTTTAAAATTTCCAAATTTCGACAATTCCAAATAGCTTAAATTTCAAAATGTCTTGGCATGGTTGTGTCGGGTATTGTCTGCCAAATAGTTCTAGATGTTATAATTAACGAATTTTGCAACGGTGCTATAACCGTCCGCATTTTTGACCCAAAAGAAAAGTTCGTCGTCCCATTTAGACCCTCTTCATTCCAAAGTGAACCTGCGGCGAACATTCCTGATCCATTTATGGATCAGTTCCCACCAATGCGCCTTATAGACATCGATTGCCCAAGAATGGCACAAACTTTCTTTGGAAACTCGAGGTAACTGCGGCGAAACTCCCCGAAGAAATGCTCAACGTTCTATTCTGACACACTATTGAATATACTCCTAAAATGCACGAAACACTATGCAATGCCGATCAACCATCATCGGGTACCCAGTTTGTACTCTAAGCTTGTTGCTACTTGCATTGTCCGGAATGATGGGAACGAAGGATTGGGACAGTTGGGAACGGATTGGAACGGCGGAGGGCGGTTCGATTCCCGCTGACTGACCCAATGGGATTTGCTGCGGCGAAAGTCGCTTTGATGGCATTTTCCACAGTCACTATGCCGAAGAGCGTACGTGTACTACACGCTAGGGCGGGTCAGCGCTTATCGCCAAGGCGTCTTCAGTCAGAATCTGGCAGAGGAAGCCCCTAGGGGCCCCTTGAGCAATCGAGGGGGACTGCTGCCTGCATACTGACCGATCACGCTGATAAGCATCTCTGACCCCGCCGCGTCTGGCTTGGCGAGGTTCTTTACAGATGCAGCGCCCTCACCCCTGCCTAGCGGGGGTGGATTACGCCTCATTGTATGGTGTGCGGTGCAGCTAAACTTAGACAGACAGACAGGCAGGCAGGCAGGCAGGCAGGCAGGCAGGCAGGCAGGCAGGCAGGCAGGCAGGCAGGCAGGCAGGCAGGCAGGGAGGGAGGGAGGGAGGGAGGGAGGGAGGGAGGGAGGGAGGGAGGGAGGGAGGGAGGGAGGGAGGGAGGGAGGGAGGGAGGGAGGGAGGGAGGGAGGGAGGGAGGGAGGGAGGGAGGGAGGGAGGGAGGGAGGGAGGGAGGGAGGGAGGGAGGGAGGGAGGGAGGGAGGGAGGGAGGGAGGGAGGGAGGGAGGGAGGGAGGGAGGGAGGGAGGGAGGGAGGGAGGGAGGGAGGGAGGGAGGGAGGGAGGGAGGGAGGGAGGGAGGGAGGGAGGGAGGGAGGGAGGGAGGGAGGGAGGGAGGGAGGGAGGGAGGGAGGGAGGGAGGGAGGGAGGGAGGGAGGGAGGGAGGGAGGGAGGGAGGGAGGGAGGGAGGGAGGGAGGGAGGGAGGGAGGGAGGGAGGGAGGGAGGGAGGGAGGGAGGGAGGGAGGGAGGGAGGGAGGGAGGGAGGGAGGGAGGGAGGGAGGGAGGGAGGGAGGGAGGGAGGGAGGGAGGGAGGGAGGGAGGGAGGGAGGGAGGGAGGGAGGGAGGGAGGGAGGGAGGGAGGGAGGGAGGGAGGGAGGGAGGGAGGGAGGGAGGGAGGGAGGGAGGGAGGGAGGGAGGGAGGGAGGGAGGGAGGGAGGGAGGGAGGGAGGGAGGGAGGGAGGGAGGGAGGGAGGGAGGGAGGGAGGGAGGGAGGGAGGGAGGGAGGGAGGGAGGGAGGGAGGGAGGGAGGGAGGGAGGGAGGGAGGGAGGGAGGGAGGGAGGGAGGGAGGGAGGGAGGGAGGGAGGGAGGGAGGGAGGGAGGGAGGGAGGGAGGGAGGGAGGGAGGGAGGGAGGGAGGGAGGGAGGGAGGGAGGGAGGGAGGGAGGGAGGGAGGGAGGGAGGGAGGGAGGGGAGGGAGGGAGGGAGGGAGGGAGGGAGGGAGGGAGGGAGGGAGGCAGGCAGGCAGACAGACAGACAGACAGGCAGGCAGGCAGGCAGGCAGGCAGGCAGGCAGGCAGACAGACAGACAGACAGACAGACAGACAGACAGACAGACAGACAGACAGACAGACAGACAACGACAGTTGGGAACGAAGGATCTCACTCCGTCGTCCCGACGCAATGCTTTCTGAGCGACCTGCCTATTCCCTAGTCCCTACCATTTTAGGATTCAATAACATTACGGTCTATTTGGGAGCGCTGGTTCA
>JASAMZ010012850.1:0-27394 GCA_030248115.1 Linhomoeus sp. GSCO2_2 | reverse complement strand
TCGAACAGTCGCCTTCGGGCCGCCGGCACCTGAGGAGGGAGAACCCAAGAAGGGACCGCCTCTCCTCGGCCGCCGCCACTCTTGGCTTGCAGCCAGTCCTGCTGCTGCTGCTGCGTGAAGCCGTGGCGCTGGACCGGCGACCAGATGCCCCCTCCTCCCAGCAGGGTGTCGTCGAAGATGCCCCCGGACATGGGGGTAATAGTGGTAGCGACCGCGGGGGGCGCTCCAGGGTCAGGGAGCGGGAGGACTTGGGACTGACCGTGGCCGAATTGGCCGGCGAGTTGAAGGCGCTGTCCGGCGAACTCTGACGAGGAGGACTGTCGAAGGGGTCCGCTGGAAGGGGGAAGAGAGAGGGGAGGCATGGTAGTTGTTGCAAGAAGGGGAACACAAAGGGGGGAACGGTATATGAGTTACGAGATCGCCTAGATGGGACGACCACTATTGTAATCACAGAGGCATGCAACCGTCTAAGATGCTCCTAATAAGAGTGTACGTAGTTCGCGTTGCGACTGGGATATACATAATTTCATGTAAAGTGCCCAAGGGCAGAGAGAGGAATATGTTCCAAGTATGAAGCATGTAAAAGTAAGAGTATTAAACGATATTCCTCTGGTGTAGCAAATGCGGCGCTTTGCGCCGCCCACCTATTTGTTAAAGAATAGTTCCTCGAGTAGTGATTGAAATTAAGCATTTTCGTCAAAAATGATACTCACAAACTGCGCAAAGGTCTCAACAACACGCTTGGATGTGCCGAATATGTTACCGCGTGTCGTTGTGACCTTTGCGCAGTTTGTGTGGATGATTTTAGTCGAAAATGCTTTCTTTCAATCAATACTGGTACTAGTATTCTTTCTTTAACAAATTGGTGGGCGGCGCAAAGCGCCGCATTTGCTACACCATAGGAATATCGTTTAATACTCTTACTTTTACATGCTTCATACTTGGAACATATTCCTCTTTCTGCCCTTGGGCATTTTACATGAAATACTCTTACTTTTTGATTGGCGGAGCCAATCAACCCACGTTACCGATGTAGGCCACCTTGAGACACGACTGTAAAGGCTCTCGTACGAGTTTGACATATTTGGGTAACGTACGGGACGAGCAGGGCAATTTGGTAACACGTATGCAGGGCCTCCTGAACGAGCGGAGGCACTTTGAGGCACGCACAAAGCGAACAGGACAATTTTGGGACACATATGCAGGGCCTCCTGAACGAGCGGGGGCACTTTGAAGCACGCACAGAACTTAACAGGACAATTTTGGGACACTTATACAGGGCCTCCTGCACGAGCGGGGGCACTTTGTGGCACGCACAAAACGAGTGGAACATTTTGGGACACCTATGCAGGGACTCCTGATCGAGAGGGGACACTGTGAGGCACGCACAAAACTTAACAGGACATTTTGGGGACACCTATGCAAGGCCTCCTGAACGATCGGATTCGCTGGGAGGAAAGCACAACACGAGTAGAACAATTCTGCGACACGTCTGCAGGGCCTCCTGAACGAGCGGAGGCACTTTGAGGCACGCGCAAAACTGAACAGGACAATTTCGGCAACCACAGTGAGGGGTCTCTGAACGAGCGGGGGACTCCAAGGGATGCACAAAACGAACAGGACAATTTCGGGACACGTATGCAGGGCATCCTGAACGAGCGAGGGCACTTTGAGGCACGCACACAAGCAAGTAGAACAATTTCGGGACAAGTATGCAGGGCCTCCTGAACGATCGGGGGGACTTTGAGGCACGCACAAAACGAACAGGACAATTTTGGGGACACTTATGCAGGGCCTCCTGAACGTGCGGGGGCACTCCTAGGCACAGATAAAACGAGACAAGACAATTTTGGGACACCTAAAAAAGGCCTCCTGAACGAGCGGGGGCACTTTGAGGCACGCACAGATCTGAACAGGAGAGTTTCGGGTACACGTATGCAGGGCCTCCTGAACGAGCGGGGGCACTTTGAGGCACGCACAAAAACGAGTAGAACATTTTGGGGACACCTGAACGAAGGGCCCTCCTGAGCGAGCGGGGACACTTTGAGGGTATGTATGCGGGGGGGCACTTTGAAGCACGCAGAAAACTTAACAGGACATTTTGGGCACACCTAATGTAGGGCCCCTGAACAAGCGGGTGCACTTCGGGGGTTGGTGCTCAGATGCGCGCATCTGTGGGGCAAAGCCCGCCGATCTGGCCTAGGGTATTGAGTACGCGCCGGCCCTCAGAGGTACCTATCTTGGTTTACGGAGTTCTCCAGCGAGCGAGGCGGAAGGGGACGCATAAGGGGAGTAGTAGGGAGCGGCATATTGGAAGGAATACGGAGCTTGAGGGTTCCCAGCGGCCGGTGGACCAGAGACGGGGAGGGTTAAGCCGTCTTTTGCGTCTGGGTGAAGAGGGAGAAAGCGCCTGGCCGGCGCCTGTCAAGTGATGGATGGGCCGCCCCTCTTCCCGATGGGGAAGGGGGGGGGGCGCGGTCATCCTCACGATTTGCGTCGGATCTTATACCACTTGTGGCTGAAGTTTTTGGATCCGGAAAACTCCCGATTGGAAGACTCGTCTTACTTTTTACCCCGTATTTTCTTCTTTATACTCGAAAACTGTGGCAATGGCGAATGCGGGAGAATCAGTAAGCGGAGCTCCGGTCGCAAGCTCCGTTTGCGTAAAAAATCGGTCCAGTGCAGACGCAGCCAAAAGGAAAACTGAGTTCTAGGGCGGAGAGCAAGCGCAGTCCTGAAGGGTGTCATGTGAAGCCGCAGCCAATGGCCGCGCTCACTAGTGCGGCTCCGTCTGGCCTGCCGTCCGCCGCGTCCCTTTGTTTTATGACGATGGCGCCTGCGGCTACAGTGGTGGCTTCTCTACGCACGTCTTTGTGTGTTTGTCGCGAGCCCTCATTCTGGGCGTCGGATTTGAAGCCCTAACGGCGAGGCGAGTTGCATTGCCAATCGAAATGGAAGCAATTGAGCATGCACGAAACAGAGACTGGCCGAGGTGCTGTAATAGCGCAAGTTATTTTTTTTTGCCATCTTTGCGGTTTTCGTCTGCTCAATAAGTTAATTATTCGACCTGTGGCATGTTTAGCAAATACAGACTTGCCAAACTTGGAATGGTGAGGGGAAGGGCCGGGAAATGCGCCAGGCCGAACTTGGCCGCTCTGCCTTGAGGACCTATTTGGCGCCAAGCCGATTGGGGAAAACGGCACCCTCTGGTTTCTCCCTACCCTCCCTCCTCCTTGCCTCCCACCGCTCTATTTTTCCGACGCTCCTTAGAGGGGAGGCGAGGCGCGATGGCCCCCCCCCCCCCGAGTGGTGTGCACGCCGCTGCGTTGCCCGCCCTACCAAGCGAAAGGAGGCCAGATACTTGGGGGGATCGCAGAAACAAAGGGACTCGTCCGCAGAGGCGTGAAAACAATGGCCTTCTCGGCTGCTCCCCTTCTTTGTGCAGAAGTGGCGTCGTCGACTAAGTTTAGCCGAGATGGCGGGAGTCCAGTGTTGACGAGTTAGAGTGGGACCAGACGCCAGCCAGTGGACACATTGGTCAAGCAGCGCGGAGCAAAAGCAAGCAAACAGCGCTTTCCTTTGATAGCGAACAAACGTGGCGCAGCGAGCAGGGAGTACTTCGGTCATCCTTTCGTCAGTGGACTACCACATACACGTACGTAGGTATGGCCTGTGGGTATCGTAGGTATCGTGGCTGCCCCCCGTCATTAAACAAACAAACGGTGGAATGCGTGAAGGATGCTTATGGTACCTATTGGCGTTTTCGTTGGATTCCGTGCTCCTACCTACCGAGGACCGACACATGGTTTGACTGTGCTCTAAAACAATCGGCCTTCTCCAAGAGTGGTGGGAAATGAGTAGCGTATATTTGGTTAAAATGAATTGAATTGAATTGAATTGAATGGTTTTATTGATGGAAACACCGACACAGCACTGAACGTGCCATAAACCAGGTACAAAGTACATGGGGCGCGACCATCAGTCAAGGAAGAGTAGGCGGCCAGAACAGTACAGTACAGCGCCATCTAATAGTGACTTCCGCCAACAGTTCGCGACGACTGAGCAAATCGAAGAAGGCATCACTCGACACCTACTCCAAGAATCTCTTACCAGCGCTATTTACCAGTGTCAGACAAAACGTTCCAACATTTGGCGACTTCATAGAAGAACAGTTTCTTAGTCGATTCCTTCCTACAGACCAGTGAGAGCGCGCGCGTGTGGTTTACTCTAGAAGGCCTTCTACCCGCGGGACGCGCCAGCAAGGAATCAAAATTTGAATCGCCACAATACCGGTAGAACAGTCGCATGCGCAAACTTAGCACCCGTTTCCAAATAGGCGACCAGATTAAGCGCTCCAATAGGATGCTGTATGGGCTAGTGAAGTCATTGCACAGCAGTCGCGCCATCATGCGGTTTACGCGCTCGACGTCCTTTCTACAGTAGAGAGCGCCGGGGTACCATACCTCAATTGCGTAGAACAGAGCCGGTAGAATGCACGTGGAGAACAGTCTAGACAGAACTGCGACGGGCGCCTGATTCTGAAAGATGCGACACGTCGCGCCTATTGCCCGTTTGGCTTTGACAACCGCTGTTTGGCACTGCGGAATGAGGAAGAGCTCGCGAATCGACGACGACGCCTAAATACTTCCATTCCGTCACGAACTCGATCACTTCACCTGTACAGGAAACCGCGGCGCGCCGACCTCGCGATCACTGTAAGAGCACCATTCCCTTACACTTACCCGGCGGAACCTCTAATTTACAGCTGTCAATTTCAGATTTGAGCGCGTCTATGTCACACACTGAAACTCCATAGAGCTAGTTCTGTTCGCGAGAGCCTTAGAAAGGAATATGTCATCCTGGAACATTTTTGATCAGACAGTCACTGGAGAATCGGACGTTTCTAATCGAGTTTACATAGCAGAGAAACAGCAGTGGGCCTCAGTAAGCAGACCCCTGCGGAACGCCTGACAGCACAGGCCTCCTACTTGAAAGCTTACCATTTGCGCAGACTCTGTAGGTGCGACCAGAGAGATAATCGTGCAACCATGCCACCAAAGCGTGGGGCACACCAAACTCGCGCACTAGTTTCTGAAGCAGCAATCCGTGAACTACTGTGTCAAAGGCCTTTCTCACGTCGAAAAACACGGCTACTACTCGATCGTACTTATCCACCAGATTGGCAACATTGTGCACCACATCAGAGAGGCAGTCGACCGTACTCTTACCCTTTTGGAACCCATACTGGAAGGACGGGAATCATTAGTGCATGCAATCATTAGTGTATTCTGAAGGCACTCTTTTTGAGTTGATGGCAGTTTGCGGTTAATGCTGGTTCCCAATGAGCGCAAGCGCAAGCGCAGCGAATCGTGACTGCCGTGAATATGCGGTCGGTTCCGAATGAGCGCAAGCGCAAGCGCAAGAGCAAGCCGTTTGCGCAAAACTCTATCTCAGCGCAAGCGCAAGGGGCGAGAGAGGAGAGAGGGCTGAATTTGCATACATCTCATATGGAAACTACTGTGGAGCTTGCGCTTGAGACGGCGCTCATTGGGAACCACGCAAGCGCAAGAACATTTCCTTGCGCCACTTGCGCTTGCGCTTGCGTTTGCACCCATTGGGAAAGGGCCTTTACACAGACAACGCGGTACCTACGTATCTTACGTATAAGACACATTCTTTCTGCCTGATTCTATAGTGAATGAGTATAGGGTGAGGGGCCATCCCTTTCTCGCTGTGTAGGTATGCACGCGCGCCCTAAAAGGCCGTCACCCCTCTACCCGCGCGTGGTTTTACGATGCCTGCGTGCGATTCGCACCATGGGTTCAACAGCGCCGCCTGCCGGTTGCGAGCGAGCTGCGAGCGCGTCAGAACCCACGCTCGATCGATAATTATCTCCGCAAATCTAGTGCGCCCCAATGTGCACAGTTTCTCTCAAAGCATAGCAATGCACTACACATATATAACAGAGAACAGCAACAGCGCACGTTTGGCCAGCAGCGGCAACCTTTCTCGCCGTGACCCCACCCCTATGGCGCGGGCCAATCAACGTCGGCTCCGGAACCGGAGCCGTTCCGGAGCAATTCACTCCGCTAACCTTCCATAAATACCCCTCTTTGCCCCACACGTGGGAAGAATGGAAGGCGACTGGACGAGATCCTGATTGATGGCCGTTAGAGCGTGACGTGAAGGAGAAGAAGGAGACGGAGAAGAATTCACCCCCCGCCCGTGGGACAAGAAACGCGCCGCGATCCTTTTTGCGCCTGTAACTTCCGCTACACTTAACCGATTTTCACCAAATTTGGAATTTAGTCTGTTTATGATAAAGTCCTTTAGTGTACCAAATTTCAGCCGATTCCGTTTAGTACAGCCCGAGAAACAAACATCGTGACGATGGGAAAAGGTGCGCGCGGCCTGGATGGAACATATGGTTTGGCGCTGCCGCGCCAACCATGAATTTCATGCCCCGCCCCTTACCTTTCAGTTTTGCTCTGAGCAACTTATCGCAGCACTTACTACAAACAACCCAAAGACCACATTTTGCATTTTGATTTTGCAAGTGAACACGACTGCCCAGCTATAACTAATCTCGTCTCGCATCCATTGGCAGATTACCTACCTATTGTATGTAGGTAAGTGGATTCGCTGCTCACCCAGTCCAGCGGCCTTCCTGGGCGTCGCGTAGTACAACAAGTCCGGGGCCATCATACTCTCGTTCAGTCCCTTTCCGCTCCTGTTGGGCGAGGAGAGAAAAAGGCCGCTGCTCTGCTGCTGCGGCTTCAGCAGGTCGGACAGGTGCGGCGGCGGCGGCGAACTGTCGTTGCTGCCCTGCTCGCTGCTGCTGCTCCACTCGGTCGACGAGCTCGACAGACAGGAGGCGTAGTTGAGTCGGCGGCCGCCGGCGAACGGCCAGTTGGCGGCCGTAGCTCCGCGAGGAGACGACGACGACGACGTCATTCTTCTTCCTTCTACCGAATGGTCCAACAAGCTGTGTGTGTAACAAGCGTTGTCTAAGAACTGTGGCACCACGTGCGCGACAGTGTGCACTGGATAGTGAAGTGCCGCTAGACATTTAGTCGACAATCTGGTGGGGTATCGCCGCAATTGGGCTTGGTCTTATTTTCGTGGTACCTGATCCACATATGGATCAGAAGAATCGCCGCCGGCACACTCTGGGCTTATAATTGTGGCAACTGATCCACAAATGGATCAGAGAAATTCGCCGCAGGAACACAGTGCAATAGAAGAGTCTAAATGGGACGACGCCCTATTGAAAAGGGTATAAATGGGACGACGCCCTATTGAAAAGGGTATAAATGGGACGACGCCCTTTCCTTTTGGGCTTAGCGCCCGATGCATCCACACAAAGATATTGAAGAAACTTAAGCTGCTTAAAATTATCGAAATTTTGCAATTTTGACAAAAACCTGGAAAATATACCTAAATTCTTTAATTATAAAATCTAGAACTATTTGCTAAATACTTGACAGACTATTCCCTACCATGCAAAGACAATTTGAAATTTAAGCTATAAAAATTGTCGAAATTTGAGAATTTCAACAAAAAATATCCCAAATTTCGTTTATTATAAAATCAGAAACTATGTATTTGCTAAATACTTGACAGACTAAGCCCAATGCATCAACGCAAAGACATTGTGAAATTTAAGCTCTTTGAAATTGTCGTTATTTGGAAATTTTGACCAAAACCGTAAAAATATCCCAAACTTTGTTAATTATATAATCTAGAACGAGTTGCCAAATACTTGGCAGCATATGCCCGACACAACCATGTAAAGAAATTATGAAATTTAAGCCGTTTGAATTTGTCGAAATTTGGGAATTTTGACAAAAACCTTGAAAATATCCCTAATTTTGTTAATTATGAAATCTGAAACTAATTGATAAATACTTGGCAGATTATGCTCGACACATCCGTGAAAAGAAATTTTGAAATTCAAGCTGTTTGAATTTGTCAAAATTTGGGAATTTTGACAAAAACCTTGAAAATATCCCTAATTTCGTTAATTATAAAATCTGAAACTAATTGATAAATACTTGGCACACTATGCTCGACACATCCGTGAAAAGAAATTTTGAAATTTAAGCTGTTTGAAATCGCTGAAATTTGTGGATTTTAACAAAGTCCTTAAAAATATCCTAAATTTCGTTGATTATATTCGCTGAAACTATTTGCTAAATACTTGGCAGACTATGCTCGATAGTCGATACATCGGTGCAAAGAAGTTTTGAAATTTAAGCTGTTTGAATTTGTTGAAATTTGTTAATTATGAAATCTGAAACTATTTGATAAATACTTGGCAGATTATGCTCGACACATCCGTGAAAAGAAATTTTGAAATTTAAGCTGTTTGAATTTGTCAAAATTTGGGAATTTTGACAAAAACCTTGAAAATATCCCTAATTTCGTTAATTATAAAATCTGAAACTAATTGATAAATACTTGGCACACTATGCTCGACACATCCGTGAAAAGAAATTTTGAAATTTAAGCTGTTTGAAATCGCTGAAATTTGTGGATTTTAACAAAATCCTTAAAAATATCCTAAATTTCGTCGATTATATTCGCTGAAACTACATATTTGCTAAATACTTGGCAGACTATGCTCGATACATCGGTGCAAAGAAGTTTTGAAATTTAAGCTGTTTGAATTTGTTGAAATTTAGGAATTTTGACAAAAACCTTGAAAATATCCCTAATTTCGTGAATTCCAAAATCCGAAGCTATGTCACAAATTCATCGCGTCTTATGCCCTTTCCATTTCAGCATAAACTTTCTCGATACGACTTGTAAATAAAAGTGTCATTTTTGTCATTTTTGTATTTTAATTGTAAATATCTCGAAATAGCGAAATTAGCAACGGAAACGGACATCGACACGTTACTCAGCGCATTCGACTCCATTGGATGGCACTAACCGTCATGTCTAGGTTTTCCGAACACACGGACACACACACACACACGGAGTAACGAACAGACAAGAGCGTCCGTATAATATATACTCGCCGCCCTGGGGCGGCGAAACAAGCTGTGTGTGTAAAAAGTTCAACCTATACTTTGTGTCTGTCAAATTTTGGTGAACAGTATAGTGAACTTTGTACACATCGTTAGCCATATCTGGAGAAGGTGTCTTGAGAACGTTCACCCTAATAATACCAAGTGCAGCTATCCCCACGATACGGTTGTCTGTACAGCTGATCTGAAGCTCAGTGATATCGCCGCGTTCGCTATATGTTATCGGCATGATACGACGCCGTTTATCTGATGTTTCCTACCTGTGTGAAAACGTCACATCCAACAAAAAAACTTGCCAAAAGTTTGGTGCGAGCGAATTCATGTGTTCGGCGTACGCATTTCTGTTTCCGAGTGCACATTCATCAATAAACAGCTGTTCTGGCCATCAGGCGCAATGTCGATTTTGACATTTTTTAAGTTTTATTTCTGAATATCTCGAAATTGGAAATTATTGAAGAAACTGTAAAACTATGTCACAAATTCTAATTGGCATAGGCCTTACCAATTCTGCATTCACATTCGTCACTAAATGACATTCTATTCTTGTCAATTTATGAAATTTTGGCAAACAATTGTGTATTTCAATCAAACTTCACATTTGCAAAAATTTTCTTTTGTGTTACAAATTATCCGCTGTCTATGCCCTTTCCATTTCTGCAGAAATTCCGTCCCTAGCTCATCGGGTGAAAAAGTCGATTTTCGACATTTTCATATTTTACTTGCGAATATTTCGAAAATGCGATTTATTAAAACTGTAAAACTATGTCACAAATTCTTGTTGGCATACAGCCTTACCAATTCTGCATTCGCATTCGTCACTAAATGACATTCTATTCATGTCAATTTATGAAATTTTGGCAAACAATTGTGTATTTCTATTAAATTCCACATTTACAAAAGAATTCTTTTGTGTTACAAATTATCCGCGGTCTATGCTCTTTCCATTTCTGAAGAAATTTCGTCGCTAGCTCATCGGGTGAAAAAGTCGATTTTCGACATATTCATATTTTAATTGTAAATATCTCGAAAATGCGAAATTAGCAACAGAAACGGACATCGGATCCGTACTCAGCGACCTCGACTCTACTTGAGCACATATGTCACATATCTTACTTCGGTGCGACGGAAACAATGGTGGATGTTGCTGCTTTTGGGTTTTGGGGGGGGGGGGGGAGTATAGTGAACTTTTTACACACACAGCTTGTTTCGCCGGGCGGCGAGTTATATACGACGTCTGTCTGTTCGTTCTCCGTGTTTTGTGTGTCCGGTTCGGAAAACCTAGACATGACGTTCGTGCCATCCAATGAGTGAATCCTAGTAACGTGTCGATGTCCGTTTCCGTTGCTAATTTCGCTATTTCGAGATATTTACAATTAAAATACAAAAATACAAAAAAGACACTTATTACAAGTCGTATGAGAAAGTTATGCTGAAATGAAAGGGCATAAGACGCGAGAATTTGTGACATAGCTTCGGATTTTGAATTCCGAAATTAGGGATATTTTCAAGGTTTTTGAAATTCAAATTTCAACAAATTCAAACAGCTAAATTTCAAAATTCTTTGCACCGATGTATCGAGCATAGTCTGCCAAGTATTAGCAAATATGTAGTTTCAGCGAATATAATCGACGAAATTAGGATATTTTTAAGGATTTTGTAAAAATCACAAATTTAGCGATTCAAACAGCTAAATTTCAAAATTTCTTTCACGATTTGAGCATAGTGTGCCGTTGTCAATAGTTCAGATTTTATAATTAACGAAATTAGGGATATTTTCAAGGTTTTTGTCAAAATTCCCAAATTTTGACAAATTCAAACAGCTTAAATTTCAAAATTTCTTTTCACGGATGTGTCGAGCATAATCTGCCAAGTATTTATCAAATAGTTTCAGATTTCATAATTAACAAATTTCAACAAATTCAAACAGCTTAAATTTCAAAACTTCTTTGCACCGATGTATCGACTATCGAGCATAGTCTGCCAAGTATTTAGCAAATAGTTTCAGCGAATATAATCAACGAAATTTAGGATATTTTTAAGGACTTTGTTAAAATCCACAAATTTCAGCGATTTCAAACAGCTTAAATTTCAAAATTTCTTTTCACGGATGTGTCGAGCATAGTGTGCCAAGTATTTATCAATTAGTTTCAGATTTTATAATTAACGAAATTAGGGATATTTTCAAGCATTTTGTCAAAAGTCCCACATTTTGACAAATTCAAACAGCTTTAATTTCAAAATTTCTTTTCACGGATGTGTCGAGCATAATCTGCCAAGTATTTATCAATTAGTTTCAGATTTCATAATTAACAAAATTAGGGATATTTTCAAGGTTTTTGTCAAAATTCCCAAATTTCGACAAATTCAAACGGCTTAAATTTCATAATTTCTTTACATGGTTGTGTCGGGCATATGCTGCCAAGTATTTGGCAACTCGTTCTAGATTATATAATTAACAAAGTTTGGGATATTTTTACGGTTTTGGTCAAAATTTCCAAATAACGACAATTTCAAAGAGCTTAAATTTCACAATGTCTTTGCGTTGATGCATTGGGCTTAGTCTGTCAAGTATTTAGCAAATACATAGTTTCTGATTTTATAATAAACGAAATTTGGGATATTTTTTGTTGAAATTCTCAAATTTCGACAATTTTTATAGCTTAAATTTCAAATTGTCTTTGCATGGTAGGGAATAGTCTGTCAAGTATTTAGCAAATAGTTCTAGATTTTATAATTAAAGAATTTAGGTATATTTTCCAGGTTTTTGTCAAAATTGCAAAATTTCGATAATTTTAAGCAGCTTAAGTTTCTTCAATATCTTTGTGTGGATGCATCGGGCGCTAAGCCCAAAAGGAAAGGGCGTCGTCCCATTTATACCCTTTTCAATAGGGCGTCGTCCCATTTATACCCTTTTCAATAGGGCGTCGTCCCATTTAGACTCTTCTATTGCACTGTGTTCCTGCGGCGAATTTCTCTGATCCATTTGTGGATCAGTTGCCACAATTATAAGCCCAGAGTGTGCCGGCGGCGATTCTTCTGATCCATATGTGGATCAGGTACCACGAAAATAAGACCAAGCCCAATTGCGGCGATACCCCACCAGATTGTCGACTAAATGTCTAGCGGCACTTCACTATCCAGTGCACACTGTCGCGCACGTGGTGCCACAGTTCTTAGACAACGCTTGTTACACACACAGCTTGTTGGACCATTCGGTAGAAGGAAGAAGAATGACGTCGTCGTCGTCGTCTCCTCGCGGAGCTACGGCCGCCAACTGGCCGTTCGCCGGCGGCCGCCGACTCAACTACGCCTCCTGTCTGTCGAGCTCGTCGACCGAGTGGAGCAGCAGCAGCGAGCAGGGCAGCAACGACAGTTCGCCGCCGCCGCCGCACCTGTCCGACCTGCTGAAGCCGCAGCAGCAGAGCAGCGGCCTTTTTCTCCTCGCCCAACAGGAGCGGAAAGGGACTGAACGAGAGTATGATGGCCCCGGACTTGTTGTACTACGCGACGCCCAGGAAGGCCGCTGGACTGGGTGAGCAGCGAATCCACTTACCTACATACAATAGGTAGGTAATCTGCCAATGGATGCGAGACGAGATTAGTTATAGCTGGGCAGTCGTGTTCACTTGCAAAATCAAAATGCAAAATGTGGTCTTTGGGTTGTTTGTAGTAAGTGCTGCGATAAGTTGCTCAGAGCAAAACTGAAAGGTAAGGGGCGGGGCATGAAATTCATGGTTGGCGCGGCAGCGCCAAACCATATGTTCCATCCAGGCCGCGCGCACCTTTTCCCATCGTCACGATGTTTGTTTCTCGGGCTGTACTAAACGGAATCGGCTGAAATTTGGTACACTAAAGGACTTTATCATAAACAGACTAAATTCCAAATTTGGTGAAAATCGGTTAAGTGTAGCGGAAGTTACAGGCGCAAAAAGGATCGCGGCGCGTTTCTTGTCCCACGGGCGGGGGGTGAATTCTTCTCCGTCTCCTTCTTCTCCTTCACGTCACGCTCTAACGGCCATCAATCAGGATCTCGTCCAGTCGCCTTCCATTCTTCCCACGTGTGGGGCAAAGAGGGGTATTTATGGAAGGTTAGCGGAGTGAATTGCTCCGGAACGGCTCCGGTTCCGGAGCCGACGTTGATTGGCCCGCGCCATAGGGGTGGGGTCACGGCGAGAAAGGTTGCCGCTGCTGGCCAAACGTGCGCTGTTGCTGTTCTCTGTTATATATGTGTAGTGCATTGCTATGCTTTGAGAGAAACTGTGCACATTGGGGCGCACTAGATTTGCGGAGATAATTATCGATCGAGCGTGGGTTCTGACGCGCTCGCAGCTCGCTCGCAACCGGCAGGCGGCGCTGTTGAACCCATGGTGCGAATCGCACGCAGGCATCGTAAAACCACGCGCGGGTAGAGGGGTGACGGCCTTTTAGGGCGCGCGTGCATACCTACACAGCGAGAAAGGGATGGCCCCTCACCCTATACTCATTCACTATAGAATCAGGCAGAAAGAATGTGTCTTATACGTAAGATACGTAGGTACCGCGTTGTCTGTGTAAAGGCCCTTTCCCAATGGGCGCAAACGCAAGCGCAAGCGCAAGTGGCGCAAGGAAATTTCCTTGCGCTTGCGCCGTCGGTTCCCAATGAGCGCCGTCGCAAGCGCAAGCTCCACAGTAGCTTCCATATGAGATGCATGCAAATTCAGCCCTCTCTCCTCTCTCGCCCCTTGCGCTTGCGCTTGCGCTTGCGCTGAGATAGAGTTTTGCGCAAACGGCTTGCTCTTGCGCTTGCGCTTGCGCTCATTGGGAACCGACCGCATATTCACGGCAGTCACGATTCGCTGCGCTTGCGCTTGCGCTCATTGGGAACCAGCCTTAACCGCAAACTGCCATCAACTCAAAAGAGTGCCTTCAGAATACACTAATGATTGCATGCACTAATGATTCCCGTCCTTCCAGTATGGGTTCCAAAAGGGTAAGAGTACGGTCGACTGCCTCTCTGATGTGGTGCACAATGTTGCCAATCTGGTGGATAAGTACGATCGAGTAGTAGCCGTGTTTTTCGACGTGAGAAAGGCCTTTGACACAGTAGTTCACGGATTGCTGCTTCAGAAACTAGTGCGCGAGTTTGGTGTGCCCCACGCTTTGGTGGCGTGGTTGCACGATTATCTCTCTGGTCGCACCTACAGAGTCTGCGCAAATGGTAAGCTTTCAAGTAGGAGGCCTGTGCTGTCAGGCGTTCCGCAGGGCTCGGTACTAGGCCCACTGCTGTTTCTCTGCTATGTAAACTCGATTAGAAACGTCCGATTCTCCAGTGACTGTCTGATCAAAATGTTCGCGGATGACATATTCCTTTGTAAGGCTCTCGCGAACAGAACTAGCTCTGTGGAGTTTCAGTGTGACATAGACGCGCTCAAATCTGAAATTGACAGCTGTAAATTAGAGGTTCAGCCGGGTAAGTGTAAGGGAATGGTGCTCTCTTACAGTAATCGCGAGGTCGGCGCGCCGCGGTTTACTGTAGCAGGTGAAGTGATCGAGTTCGTGACGGAATGGAAGTATTTAGGCGTGGTAGTCGATCGCAAGCTCTCCTTCATTCCGCAGTGCCAAACGGCGGTTGTCAAAGCCAAACGGGCAATAGGCGCGACGTGTCGCATCTTTAGGAATCAGGCGCCCGTCGCAGTTCTGTCTAGACTGTTCTCCACGTGCATTCTACCGGCTCTGTTCTACGCAATTGAGGTATGGTACCCCGGCGCTCTCTACTGTAGAAAGGACGTCGAGCGCGTAAACCGCATGATGGCGCGACTACTGTGCAATGACTTCGCTAGCCCATACAGTATCCTGTTGGAGCGCTTAATCTGGTCGCCCATTTGGAAACGGGTGCTAAGTTTGCGCATGCGATTGTTCTACCGGTATTGTGGCGATTCAAATTTTGATTCCTTGCTGGCGCGTCCTGCGGGTAGAAGGTCTTCTAGAGTAAACCACACGCGTGCGCTCTCACTGGTCTGTAGGAAGGAATCGACTAAGAAACTGTTCTTCTATGAAATCGCCAAATGTTGGAACGTTTTGTCTGACGCTGTGGTAAATAGCGCGCCTAAGAGATTCTTTGAGTACGTGTCGAATGATGCCTTCTTCGATTTGCTCAGTCGTCGCGAATTGTTGGCGGAAGTCACTATTAGATAGCGCTGTACTGTACTGTTCTGGCCGCTTACTCTTCCTTGACTGATGGTCGCGCCCCATGTACTCTGTACCTGGTTTATGGCACGTTCAGTGCTGTGTCGGTGCTTCCATCAATAAAACCATTCAATTCAATTCAATTCAATTCATTTTAACCAAATATACGCTACTCATTTCCCACTCTTGGAGAAGGCCGATTGTTTTAGAACACAGTCAAACCATGTGTCGGTACGTAGGTAGGAGCATGGAATCCAACGAAAACGCCAATACCATAGGCATCCTTCACGCATTCCACCGTTTGTTTGTTTAATGACCATAGGGGGAGGGGGTGGGCAGCCACGATACCTACCTACGATACCCACAGGCCAATTACCTACGTACGTGTATGTGGTAGTCCACTGACGAAAGGATGACCGAAGTACTCCCTGCTCGCTGCGCCACGTTTGTTCGCTATCAAAAGAAAGCGCTCTTTGCTCGCTTTTGCTCCGCGCTGCTTGATCAATGTGTCCACTGGCTGGCGTCTGGTCCCACTCTAAAACTCGTCAACACTGGACTCCCGCCATCTCGGCTAAACTTAGTGGACGACGCCCCTTCTGCACAAAGAAGGGGAGCAGCCGAGAAGGCCATTGTTTTCACGCCTCTGCGGACGAGTCCCTTTGTTTTTGCGATCCCCCCAAGTATTATCTGGCCTCCTTTCGCTTGGTAGGGCGGGCAACGCAGCGGCGTGCACACCACTCGGGGGGGGATCGCGCCTCGCCTTCCCTCCTAAGGAGCGTCGGAATAATAGAGCGCTGGGAGGCAGGGAAGAGGGAGGGTAGGGAGAAACCAGAGGGTGCCGTTTTCCCCAATTGGCTTGGCGCCAAATGGTCCTCAAGGCAGAGCGGCCAAGTTCGGCCTGGCGCATTTAGCGGCCCCTCCCTTCCCCATTCCAAGTTTGGCAAGTATGTATTTGCTAAACATGCCACAGGTCGAATAATTAACTTATTGAGCAGACGAAAACCGCAAAGATGGCAAAAAGAGATTAGTGTCGCTATTGCGGCACCTCGGCAATTCTCTGTTTCGTGCATGCTCAATTGCTTCCATTTCGATTGGCAATGCAACTCGCCTCGCCGTTAGGGCTTCAAATCTGACGCCCAGAATGAGGGCTCGCGACAAACACACAAAGACGTGCGTAGAGAAGCCACCACTGTAGCCGCAGGCGCCATCGTCATAAAACAAAGGGACGCGGCGGACGGCAGGGCAGACGGAGCCACTAGTGAGCGCGGCCATTGGCTGCGGCTCACATGACACCCCTTAGGACTGCGCTTCTCTACGTCCTAAACTCAGTTTTCCTTTCGCTGCGTCTGCACTGGACCGATTTTCTTCGGACCGGAGCTTGCGACCGGAGCTCCGCTTCTGATTCTCCCGCATTCGCCATTGCCACAGTTTTCGAGTATAAAGAAAGAAAAACGAGTAAAAAGTAAGACGAGTCTTCCAATCGAGAACTTCCAATTCCAAACTTCAGCCGCAAGTCGTATAAGATCCGACGCAAATCGTAGAATGACCGCCCCCCCCCCCCCTTCCCATCGGGAAGGAGGCGGCCCATCCATCACTTGACAGGCGCCGGCCAGGCGCTTTCTCCCTCTTCACCCAAACACAAAAGACGGCTTAACCCTCCCCGTCTCTGGTCCACCGGCCGCTGGGAACCCTCAACTACCGTACTCCTTCCAATATGCCGCTCCCTACTACTCCCCTTATGCGTCCCCTTCCGCCTCGCTCGCTGGAAAACTACATTTCTCAAGTTAGGTACCTCTAGAGGGCCGGCGCGTACTCAATACCCTCGGCCAGATCGGCCGGCTTTGCCCCACAGATGCGCGCATATAACACCAACCCCCGAAGTGCACCCGCTTGTTCAGGAGGCCTTGCATAGGTGTCCCAAAATGTCCTGTTAAGTTTTGTGCGTGCTTCAAAGTGCCCCCCCGCGTGCGTGCCTCAAAGTGTCCCCGCTCGCTCAGGAGGCCCTGCATAGGTGTCCCAAAATGTTCTACTCGTTTTGTGCGTGCCTCAAAGTGCCCCCGCTCGTTCAGGAGGCCCTGCATACGTGTCCCAAAATTGTCCTGTTAAGTTTTGTGCGTGCCTCAAAGTGCCCCCGCTCGTTCAGGAGGCCCTGCATAGGTGTCCCAAAATTGTCTTGTACGTTTTGTGTGTGCCTCAAAGTGCCCCCGCACGTTCAGGAGGCCCTGCATAGGTGTCCCAAAATTGTCCTGTTCGTTTTGTGCGTGCCTCAAAGTCCCCCCGATCGTTCAGGAGGCCCTGCATACTTGTCCCAAAATTGTTCTACTTGCTTTGTGCGTGCCTCAAAGTGCCCTCGCTCGTTCAGGATGCCCTGCATACGTGTCCCAAAATTGTCCTGTTCGTTTTGTGCGTGCCTCAAAGTGCCCCCGCTCGTTCAGAGACCCTGCATATGCGTCCCAAAATTGTCCTGTTCGTTTTGCGCGTGCCTCAAAGTGCCTCCGCTCGTTCAGGAGGCCCTGCATACGTGTCGCAGAATTGTTCTACTCGTGTTGTGCTTGCCTCAAAGTGCCCCCGATCGTTCAGGAGGCCTTGCATAGGTGTCCCAAAATGTCCTGTTAAGTTTTGTGCGTGCCTCAAAGTGTCCCCGCTCGCTCAGGAGGCCCTGCATAGGTGTCCCAAAATGTTCTACTCGTTTTGTGCGTGCCTCAAAGTGCCCCCGCCCGTGCAGGAGGCCCTGAATAGGTGTCCCAAAATTGTCCTGTTAAGTTCTGTGCGTGCTTCAAAGTGCCCCCGCTCGTTCAGGAGGCCCTGCATATGTGTCCCAAAATTGTCCTGTTCGCTTTGTGCGTGCCTCAAAGTGCCTCCGCTCGTTCAGGAGGCCCTGCATACGTGTTACCAAATTGCCCTGCTCGTCCCGTACGTTACCCAAATATGTCAAACTCGTACGAGAGCCTTTACAGTCGTGTCTCAAGGTGGCCTACATCGGTAACGTGGGTTGATTGGCTCCGCCAATCAAAAAGTAAGAGTATTTCATGTAAAATGCCCAAGGGCAGAAAGAGGAACCAATATGTTCCAAGTATGAAGCATGTAAAAGTAAGAGTATTAAACGATATTCCTATGGTGTAGCAAATGCGGCGCTTTGCGCCGCCCACCAATTTGTTAAAGAAAGAATACTAGTACCAGTATTGATTGAAAGAAAGCATTTTCGACTAAAATCATCCACACAAACTGCGCAAAGGTCACAACGACACGCGGTAACATATTCGGCACATCCTAGCGTGTTGTTGTGACCTTTGCGCAGTTTGTGTGGATGATTTTTGTCGAAAATGCTTTCTTTCAATCAATACTGGTGGTACTATTCTTTAACAAATTGGTGGGCGGCGCAAAGCGCCGCATTTGCTACACCATAGGAATATCGTTTAATACTCTTACTTTTACATGCTTCATACTTGGAACATATTCCTCTTTCTGCCCTTGGGCATTTTACATGAAATTATGTATATCCCAGTCGCAACGCGAACTACGTACACTCTTATTAGGAGCATCTTAGACGGTTGCATGCCTCTGTGATTACAATAGTGGTCGTCCCATCTAGGCGAGCTCGTAACTCATATACCGTTCCCCCCTTTGTGTTCCCCTTCTTGCAACAACTACCATGCCTCCCCTCTCTCTTCCCCCTTCCAGCGGACCCCTTCGACAGTCCTCCTCGTCAGAGTTCGCCGGACAGCGCCTTCAACTCGCCGGCCAATTCGGCCACGGTCAGTCCCAAGTCCTCCCGCTCCCTGACCCTGGGAGCGCCCCCCGCGGTCGCTACCACTATTACCCCCATGTCCGGGGGCATCTTCGACGACACCCTGCTGGGAGGAGGGGGCATCTGGTCGCCGGTCCAGCGCCACGGCTTCACGCAGCAGCAGCAGCAGGACTGGCTGCAAGCCAAGAGTGGCGGCGGCCGAGGAGAGGCGGTCCCTTCTTGGGTTCTCCCTCCTCAGGTGCCGGCGGCCCGAAGGCGACTGTTCGAGGCGCTGCCGCCGCCGCCGCCACGCCAGCAGGAGCTCGGCGGCAGACGATGCGCCTTTGGAAGTGAGTACAGCTACAGCAAGCTATGGAGTGGACATATGCGGAAGTATGTACATATGCTGTGGTGTGCCTTAGCCTACCGGCCTCAACCTCAATACATGTAATTACCGTATCAGGTTTCACCGACGAAGGCTTTATGGACGCGGTGCCCTACCCGCAGAAGCCCATTCGCAACGTGTTCATCGAACCCAACAGTGGGATGAAAGGTCGGCTGGGCGCGACCCTTCGACGGCAACCCCCCCCCCCCCCCCCCCCAATTGCAATAGAGATTGATGATACCTATTTGAGTAGAAATTCGCTTATCCGCTTGAGTGGTCGCTCGCGATGCGTCAGTGCCGCTTCCTTCCTCGCCGACAAACTTGCCCCCGCCCTCTCCTACTGGCGCGAGTCATTCGAACCGCGCCGCCTTTGATGCGGCCGCTCTGTCGGTAGATTAGCCGGGTAGATAGGTGAGTGGCGGATTTGCGCGTCCGACCTCACTGGCTGGATTGCCCTTGCCCGAGGGACCAGATTCTAGCACAGTTCGTAGTTTGGCCGCGACACTCAATTGGCAGAACGAAGCACGTTTCCTGTCACCTCGCCATGTAATGACAAGTCGTTCCCCGCGATTGCAGACGTGCCCATGTGGCTGAAGACTCTGCGCCTGCACAAGTACACTGGGCTCTTCCAGCAGCTGGACTACGACCAGATGATGGCCCTGACCGAGGAACAGCTGGAGAGAAAGGTAGCGATACTGTAGTTGCAGCCGTTTCATTGGGAATATTGGCGTGTTGAATGGCACGGTCCTTTCAGGGAGTGACCAAGGGCGCGCGGCGCAAGATCGTCGACTGCATCGATAAGCTGAACGAGAGAGGGGAGCTGTTGGCCCAGCTGGACAAGGTTTCGACTGGAGTTGATAGCCTGTGCCTTTTGTGCCGTAGTAATGTAAGTCTTGTGTCACTTGTCCAGGACATCAACCAGCCGGGCGGCATCAAGACAAGTCTGGTGGAGCTGCGTCTGATGCTCCACACCCCAATCAGGGCCTATCCACTGCCGGGGAAGACGGAGACGTCGCAGGAGTGCATCGACGGCCTCCACCTGCCCTGGGCCGAAATCGACCCAGAGGTATGTACATTGTACTGTACATATGTACGTACAAAGATAAAATAGAGAGCTCTAACTGGCGTTAATGGAGCTACAATTCCTTTCGCAGAACGTGCCAGCGCGCCTCTGCCGCGTGGTCTGTCGCGTGGCGGAGAAGATGGCGGCGGCCGGGCGGCGCAGCAGCGGCGACGGCGGAGGGTGGGCTGAGGAGCAGCGCCACGTGGACGACGACTGCTACGCCAGCCTGCTGCACATCCTCGACTGCTGCATCAACCACGAGGTCCTCCTTACCATTCTTGTCGAGAATCGATCGACGTCAAAGTCTGACAACCCCACCGGTCGCTCTTCAGGCGTTCACGGCGGCCCAGAAGCGCCACTGTCTGAAGTCGAAGCAGCAGGTGAAGAAGTTCTGGATTCCAGACCCGGCCTTCATGCGAAGACGGTCCTCGTTGGGAGCTGCCGCATGCGCAGGCGCCGCATACGCCGGCAGAGGTGTGATGTAGCCACTGACTAATCTCGCCTAAGTAGTGGTGTAACTTCCAAAATGGACCATCAACCCTCTACTACCGCGCTCTTTCATTCAATGCGAAACCTCTGACGTTCAGTGTAACAAGCTCCGGTATTAAAAAGTTGAGTTTGTATTTTGACTGACATTGCATAGAGTTTCGTTCTTTCTGCAGAGAGTGCGAGAGTTCATCGCCCGTATTGCTCCGCTTCACGAGCTCCCCCTTCGCAAGAGGGTATTGCTTAGCAATATTGATATCGCCCGGGATTTGGTTTTTAGAGCAAGAAAATCCCTCTTTTGAGCAACGCTTTTAAAAAAGCGACAAGAACTTGTCAAAGTTTTGCCAAACATATGACAGAGCAAGTTTTGCAAATAATCCGTGAGTCGTGAGCTATCCACTGGGCTCGAGAACGTCTCTCAACGACGCAAATCAAGCGAGTTAGAGCGATTTTAGTGTTCGAATCTCGAGAATGGCGTTTCCCGTGGTGCGTGTTTGCGTAATGTTAAAAATTGTTGCTGCCGCATGAAAGAACACGTCGAGAGCTTTCACCTGACGTGTCGATCGCCGCTCTACGACGTAAGACGAGCGAGTTAGAGCCGTTTTGCGTTTTCGGACCTTTGGGTTACTGTAACTCGCGAAATTCAAACTTTGAGTTTTGACCAACGGGAGAGCAAATGATCAATGATTCCAGAGCTATCCAAGGTGCTCAAGATCACCTCTCTACGACGCAAGACAGACGAGTTAGAGCCGTTTTGCGTTTTAAACCTTCGGGTTACTGTAACTCGCGAAATTCAAATTTTTGAGTTTCGACCAATGGGAGAACAAATGATCAGCGAGTCGAGAGCTATCCACTGACCTTGAGAGTGTCTCTCTACGACGCAAGTTGAGCGAGTTAGAACGATTTTAGCGTCAAAATGTCGAGACTGGCGTTTTCGGCGGTGCGTGTTTGCGTAATTGAAAGAACTTTTGCAGTCGCATGAAAGAACGCGTCGAGAGCTTTCACCTGACGTGTCGAATGCCGCTCTACGACGTAACACGAGCGAGCTAGAGCCGTTTTGCGTTTTGACCTTCGGGGTACTGTAGCGCGCGCAATTCAAACTTTTGAGTCTCGACTTCTCTTAGCGGAATGATCAGTGAGTCGAGACCTATTCGTAGAGCCCAAGATCGTTTCTCTACGTCTTTCCAACGCCCAGATCCGAGAGCGTTACGTACGTACGCACGTACGCACGTACGTACGCACGCACGCACGCCGAGCTCTCCTAGGGTGTCGCCCGGCTGAGGCCGGGCGAAAAAACATAAGTATATACCATCGTGCGTACAGCGGCTTGTTACACTGGAGCACCTCCTGTCGCACGGTACATATCAAAAGTCGCCGAAACGTCCTTTTGCTTCCAGTCACCCTGGGACGGCCCACCAACCTGGCCGAGTCTGGCGTCCCGGGCGGATCCTGCTTCTTGCCCGGCTATTCGGACACCGCCGGTAGCTGGCCCGCGCCTCCCTGGCTTCCCGGGCCGCCCTTCTGCCCCGTGGCGCCCAGTCGGCGCTACAGCACCAGCACCGCCGACCAGCAGCCCAGCACGCAGCATCCCACCGTCAATCTGGTAGGAAAGCGGCGTAGAACGACAAGCAGACATTCAAATGCCTAACTTAGTGTGGAGCGCGTGGGATGTTTTGCAGACGCGCCACCACAGCCTGCCGTCGACGTCGCACCAGTCGCCGCAGGCGGGGGCTCTGCCCGACCTGGGCCAATTCCTGCAGCTGGTCAACCCGCTTCTCTACCAGCAGGCGCTGCAGTACTACTCGCTGAACGCCATGGCCGCCTTCAGCTACCTGCAGCAGCAACAGCAGCAGTACCACCAGCTGCAGCAGATGGGCCTCCAGCAGAGCCAAAGGGCCAGTCCCCCGCTGGCTGCCGCCACCCCTCGCAACACCCACAGTCAGGTGGGAAGACAGAACTCTCGCTTGTTTCATCGCGATGTAACGCAGTGAATACGGTACCCGCATCTAGTGGAAACCCGCACATTATGTCTGGTATTCACTAGATGCGATCATTCCCTGTCACTGCGCGATATCGTTGACTGCAAAACGAGACATCCTTTACTTCAGTCCCAACCGAAGCATTCCTGTCGCGCCGACTTGGCGCCTCCGCGCGAGCCCGCGGGCGGTCTGCAGATGACGCCTTGCAGCAACAGCAGCAGTCTCTTGGCAGCCCGTCCGTCCGACACCGGCGACATCTGGAGAACCGTGCCGCCTCTCCTGAAACCCGATGAGGTGGATGAGAGGAGCGGCCGTCTTTCGTACTTCTCTCTATTCAAAACTCCAATACAAAGGGCATTTGTGTCGGTCAATAATCAATTTCATGTAAAATGCCTAAAGGCAGAAAGGGGAATATGTTCCAAGTATGAAGCATGTAAAAGTAAGAGTATTGAACGATATTCCTATGGTGTAGCAAATGCGGCGCTTTGCGCCGCGCACCCATAACAGGACAATTTTGGGGCACCTATGCAGGGCCTCCTGAACGAGCGGGGGCACTTTGAGGCACGCACAAAACTTAACAGGACAATTTTGGGACACCTATGCAGGGCCTCCTGAACGAGCGGGGGCACTTTGAGGCTCACACAATTGTATATTTATACCGTATTTGGTTACTGTAGTGGGTCGAGATTTCTTCAAATTTTGCCCTATTCAATATTCAGCTCACAAACTTTTGCATGGCCTCCTGAAGGAGCGGTGGCACTTTGAGGCACGCGCAAAACTTAACAGGACAATTTTGGGACACCTATGCAGGGCCTCCTGAACAAGCGGGGGCACTTTGAGGCACGCACAAAGCAAACAGGACAATTTTGGGACACCTATGCATGGCCTCCTGAATGAGGCACGCACAAAGCAAACAGGACAATTTTGGGACACCTATGCATGGCCTCCTGAACGAGCGGGGGCACTTTGAGGCACGCACAAAGCAAACAGGACAATTTTGGGACACCTATGCATGGCCTCCTGAACAAGCGGGGGCACTTCGGGGGTTGGTGTTATATGCGCGCAACCATCGGTGGGAAGACTGGAAGGCGACTGGACGAGATCCTGATTGATGGACGTTAGAGCGTGATCTGGAGGAGGAGGAGGAGAAGAAGGAGAAGGAGAAGACGGAGAAGAATTCACCCCCCGCCCGTGGGACAAGAAACGCGCCGCGATCCTTTTTGCGCCTGTAACTTTTGCTACACTGTACCGATTTTCACCAAATTTGGAATTTAATCTACATATTTATGACAAAGTAATTAGTGTGCCAAATTTCATCCACTTCCGTTTAGTACAGCCCGAGAAACAAACATCGTGACGATGGGAAAAGGTGCGCGCGGCCTTCATGGAACATATTATGGTTTGGCGCTGCCGCGCCAACCATGATACGAGCTCCAAGTGAAACAGCATCGCTGAATTCGTTGACGCGGTCATTCGGGCTCACCTCATTACACTTCGCGTGGTTCCTTCAGCCGTGCCGACGTCCGACCGACTGGCCCAAGCCAGCTGCCAACCCCTCTGTGGCGGACCCAGCCCTGCCCATTGGGGGCGCCAGTGGCGGCCCCAGAGTGGATACAAATCTGGCCGGACTGGAGCCCGAGAAGCTCGAGCTGCTCTGCAGGTCGTTGTCTTGTCACTGGAGTTATTGTAGCTGCAACGGCGCGCTACCGATTGCCTGATATGTATGTGTCGTAGGGCTATCTGCAACCCAGGGCTATCCGCAACCATAGTACTAGGAGAACGTGGTCGTCAATTGCCCTAGGGCTATCGACGACCGCGCGCTTTAGCCCTCCTCCATCAGATAAGGGTGCCCCTTCGCGGCCCGTTAACCCTTCTGTCACAAGCTAGCTTCAACACGCCCGTGTTCACTACATACAGGTAACCCCGGCGCACAAAGCAGTCGCAGGCCACAAAGAGAATCTACTTTGCGGTCTCAATAGGCGAGCCTACCTTTCCCTAAACGTAAACTTAAGCCTAAACCCAAGACGTGGTTTCCGGGTTCTTCCACCCAAGACGGCCATTTGATCGCCTCAATCAGCAAATTGCAGTGCTGCAATGCCCTCCGTGTAACTCACCCACAAGTGTCATTCTAGCACAGCGATAATTTGTGACCTCCTTGCCAATTGTTAGTCGCTGTTGCTTTCTGTCGCTGAGAAGAACGCCCTCGTTGAACTTTCGCAATTGCTTTGCGGGCTGTGGAGTTTTTCTGGGGTGCGACTTTGACTAACCCAAATTATATACATATGTACTCACATGCCTTCGCTCTATCGAAGCATGCCCCTCTAGAAGCAACACAGCTGAAAGGTAGACTCGCCTATTGACACTCTTTGTGGCCTGCGACCGCTTTGTTCGCCAGGGTTACCTATAGTGAACATGGGCGTGTTGAAGCTAGCTTGTTGTGACAGAAGGGTTAACGGACCGCGAAGGGGCACCCTTATCTGATGGAGGAGGGTTAGAGCGCGCGGTCATCGATAGCCCTAGGGCAATTGACGACCGCGTTCTCCTAGTACTATGGTTGCGGATAGCCCTGGGTTGCAGATAGCCCTACGACATATGTATGTACTTCCCTTCAGGTAGGTACGCGTTGTTTGCCCCCTCATTTAGTCACGAACTAGAGTCTATAGCCCGTGGATAACGCATTGCAGCTTCAGAAACCGATGCCGCGCAGCTGACGCGCTGCAGCTTCAGAGACCGATGTCGCGCAGCTGACGTGCTGCAGATTCAGAGACCGATGTCGCGCAGCTGACGTGTTGCAGCTTCAGAGGCCAATGTCGCGCAGCTGACGCGCTGCAGCTTCAGAGACCGATGTCGCGCAGCTGACGTGCTGCAGAATCAGAGACCAATGTCGCGCAGCTGACGTGTTGCAGCTTCAGAGGCCGATGTCGCGCAGCTGACGCGCAGCAGCTTCAGAGAACGATGTCGCGCAGCAGCTGCAGAGACCGATGTCGAGCAGCCGACGCGTTGCAGCTTCAGACCGATGTCGCGCAGCTGACGCACTGCAGCTTTCAGAGACCGATGTCGCGCAGCTGACGTGCTTCAGCTTCAGAGACCGATGCCGCGCTGCTGACGCGCTGCGCTTCTGACAATGGTTCGGGATTGCTGGTCTCGGTGTCGCTTTGCGCCGACTGCTTGCCCGTTGTCGCGCAACTCACGCGTTGGATCGGATATTCGCAGCCCGGTGTCGTGCAACTCAGGCGCTGGAGAACATGGCCCTACTCTAATTGCGCGTCCAAGTGTTGTCAAAAAGTTGTCTCACTTGGTACTGAACCTCTGCCTCAAACTTTCTCGGATTCAGCACTAAACGCAGGCAACACTGGCCGTCACCGCGGACTGCCTATGGCGGTTCTGAATGTAGACTGTGCACTGTACGCAGGCTGCACTGGCCGCGAACTATCTATGGCTACCCGCAGTGTAGATTGTGTACGCGCGCGGCTTTACGTCAGCGCGGGACGGCCCGCCGGTATTGTAGAGTGAAGAGCGTCGACCCTCCACTATAGCAGCATATAATCAATAGTCTGACGTCACCGGCTTCGCGACATAGGCGGTCGCTCGTGCGACGCGCACTCATTGGACCGATGCGTGCTCGCGACGCACGGTGATTGGATAGACGAAATACGTCATCCGATAGGCGGCGCGGCAGTCGATCGACCGAATTTAGGCGGCGGCCAAAGACCAAACTTCCGCCAGATGGTCCCCCGTGGAAGGCGGTGCCGAAAATGTATAGATGTCCAGGCTCCGAGGCCGCGGTCGAAAGATATTTTGTTCACACACAAATAGACAGAGTGACAGACAGCGCGCGATTAGTAGAGAGGAAAGATATTTTGTTCACACACAAATAGACAGAGTGACAGACAGCGCGCGATTAGTAGAGAGGATGTCGCCGCGCGTATATACTAGACAACTGTCGAGTCGATGATACATCGCCACTGTCCCTGAAACAATAGCTCATCTGGTGTACGTCATACACATACATACATACATGCATACAGAGACGCGCGATGTATCTTCGTACCTTGCCTTGCGCATAGGTGCGATTGGGGGGGGGGGGGTTACTCCCCCTCCCCCCCCCCCCTCGCCTGGCCCATCCGCACGGGTCTTCCGGATACCCCCCCCCCAATCGTAATCCGGATTTTGGGGGGGGGGGGCCAAAATGACCTAAAAATTTGGCAAAACAGTAAGGAAGTTTTGCAAAAAAAGAGTGAAAAGTGCCAAGAATCGCTTAATCTTGATGAAAAACAGCCTAAATATCGCGCCGCACGCCAAAATACGGCCAAATTTAAGCGCCACAGGTCAAAATTTTTGCAAATTTTGGGAGGGGTCTCACAGCCTGGTTAGGGGGGGGGATCTCCGGCCAGAGGTGAACCCCCCCCCCCCCCCCCCCCCCAGCTACAGGTATGTTGGTGCCCCCCCCCCCCCCCCTCTTCTGTGGACTCCAAAGTTCCGCATCCCCGCCCAAATTCCGGATCCCCCACTCATTGGTACTAACCATGCCCCAAGGTAAGGTTCAAGGATACTTCC